>JAQQSW010000121.1:0-68237 GCA_028646575.1 Pseudocheirus occidentalis
AAACACATATATTGAAATCTCTAAATATAAGAGCAAAGGTTGAGTTAGGGAGGAAAACTGAGGACCAAATACTGGATTCCTTGATAAAGGACAGAAAAACAACTTGGGAGAGAGGACTAATGATGAAGCATGCTACCCATCTATTGACACACAATGGCTGTCTGAAAATTTCTTAGCCATTGTGGGAATTTATTTTGCATGACTATGCATATTTGTTATAGCAGGTTTATTTTTCTTTTTTTCTCTATGGCAGGTGAGAGTGGGAGGGAAAAAAGGGTGGGCATAGGTTATTCTTCCCTCCCCCCCCCAAAAAAAGCAAAAAAAAGAAAGAAGGAAGAAAAAGGAAGAAAGAGAAAAGAAATTAGGGATATTTGAAGCACTTTTTTTAATGCACAAGAGAATAGAAGGAAGGACAAAAGAAAAACAGGGAACAGCTTTGAAAATTTCATGTTGAATTTAGTACATAGATATTTTTTAAAAGCAAGCTATACATGATCTGAACTCACAATTTCCTGTATAATTTTTTTTCCTGTTCTATTATGTATATGGAAATGCTCATCTTACTTGGTGCTTATCAAGTTCGGAATATTTTTTTAAAATAAGGGTCCTCTGATGTATCCAAACTACTCTACTCACTAACTTCTGAACATGACTTATACCTTCTTGTCTCCATTTCTCTGCTCAATACCGTTTACTTTGCATATACTATACTTTTTTCTCCTCCCCCTATTGCCATCTATCAAAATTCATCCTTCAAGGCTGAAATAAAGCAACCTACTCCTCCACCATAATGATCTTTACATTCTCTAAAGTCCTGTAAAACTTGTCCTAACTATTCATACTTATATGTATCATTTTAGTTATTTCTGTGTAAACACATCTCCAATGAGATTACACATTCAAGAAAGGGAGGGGCCATGTTCTAGACATGTCCCATAACACCAACCTTTTGTGCCACAAACACTTGAGAATAATTGTGGAATAAATACTGTACTTCAATATTTCAATGGGTCAGTTATCTTATTGATATAGGGTTTCCCTCTAGTCAGTCAACAAATATTTGTTAAGAATTTAACATGTGCCAGGTACTGTGCTAAGCACTAGGGATACACAGAAAGGTAGAAACACAGTCCTGGTTCTCAGGGAGCTCACACTCTAATGGGGGAGACAACATGTAAATAACTATGTATATACAAGATAAATATGGTGTAAGTGGGAATAACCTCAAATGGAAGGCACTAGCAATAGGGGTAATTGGATAGACCACTGTAATGGTAATTAATTTGCATTTGAAGACCCCTTTTTGTATTGACAAGTAAGCAGGTACTTAGCACCTTGTTTCAAGTTAAGCAAAGGCAGCAGGTACTTAGCACTTAGTAACTGATCAAGCCACTGTTGGGGAAACAGAAGGTATGAACTTCTGTCTCCTGTTGCTAACATAACAGGAAGGGGTTGGCTGAAACAAGAAGCTAATGCTATGTGTATATAAGGAAAAGCCCCAAGAAAGGACAGTCAGAATTTCTTGGGACATGGACTGGAGGCAGAGCAGCTACAGAAGAGAAACAAGGAGAGACAGTCAGAATTTCCTGAGAACTTGTGGTGGCAGAGTTTCTTCTGAAGAGGAGCCCAGGAGCTCAGGAGTCCAGGAACCCAGGACCACCCCCCCTCCTCCAGGCTGGATAAGGTGATTCCGATTTTTTGAATGAGTTGCAGAAGACTGAGGAAGCATGACCAGGATGCTAAAACTTTGTCTGTTTGTGGTTTGGTTGAGCCTTGAATTCTGGGGAATAGAAATTGTGAAGGATTTGAAATGGACTGGACCCTGTGAACTTCAGTGTGGAGCGGGAACTGCTTGGAGAACTGGGCAAGGACCTGGGAGCTGTTTACCTCTGAATCCAGGTGACTATTTGGTGGATTCAGGTTGGACCTGGGACCATGAAAGGGGATCCTTTCATGAAAAATCACCCCGAGTCAAGCTGAAAGAAGACTTTACTTGGATACTGTATACTGATTGAGGAATTGTAAATTTACTAGTGACCTAGGAATGGAGGGTCTGTGTATTTTCTAATGATTGATTTAGTGATTAATGACACTAACTGATTGATTGCTGAATAAGTGACCAATTGAGTTAACTTAGTTGCCCCATGAGTGGAAGACTTTGACTACTGTACTTTGAGATGACTAAGGAGGTAAACCTCCTTAGGGATATCAGATGATTATTCTTTGTTCAAAACTTTGCGGCCACTATGGTGGAAACTATGTGGCCATTTTAATGATAAGCTGTTGTGAATACTATATTGTGTCTTTCTGTGATAAGCTGTAATATTGTGAATGCTGTACCTTGATTTTCTGTAAATGTTTTCCTTTGATTTATTATGGAATAAATGGAGTGTTGCTATACTGTATAATTAGAACCTTAAAAGCTATTTATAGCAGACATTCTTCTGGAAAGCTGTTCATGCATGGCATTACAGCCACCTGCAGAAGGTGGTATTTGAGTTGAGTTGTGAAGGAAGTGCCAGTAAACAGACACAAGTAGAGACAATTTCAGGCAAGGAAGACAGTCAATGAAAAGACATAGTATATACATGTAGTATTGGGTTTGAATAACAATAAGACGGCAGATGTTACACAATAAAGTATGAGGAAAGGTGTAAAATGAAGGAAAACTGTACAAATAGGAAGGAGTAAAGTTGTTAAGGTCAAAGTTGTTAAATGTCAAATAGAGCATTTTATATTTGATGCTGAAGGTAATAGGGAGCCACTGGAATTTATTGAGCAGTGGGGTCAGGGCAATGACATAGTCAGACCTGAACTTGACCAAATAGATCTCAAACCATCTATAGCTTCTCATCTTGTGTGATTCTCATGCATGTTCTTTCACAGATCCTCCACAGAGTACCTTTCAACTTCCTGGCAACCAACCTTTCTTCAGGGATTTTTATATTTTATGAGTATCAGTGCAATACTTGACCCTTTTGTCCATTATCTCAAGATTGGCTGACTTCTCTTTCTGGTCACTGGTTACACATTTTCTTCCTTCCTTCCTCTCTTCCTCCTCTCCTTCCTTCTTGCCTTTCTTTTTTGTTTCTCTTCTTCACATTCTTTGCCTCATTAAACCCTATCCCATTGTGACCCAAGTAAGATTTACCGTAAGCTTATGTCTTGGCTTGTGTCTAGGGTCTCCCAAAAGAGGAAAATAGAAGGTTAATAAATATAATGTATGATGTACCAATATAATATAATCAATATAATGTAAATCAGAAGTGAGATAGGTATTTATTTCCTACAGAGAGAGACTTAATAAAAAAGATTCTCATTAGCTCACATTGAGAGAAAAATATAAACAAGCAAAACAATGAGCAATGATAACTATTGTTATACTGTAATAGTAATATAATTTGAAGTTCCTTTTGTATTGCTAAGCTGAGAGGTACTTAGTGCTTAGTAATTAATCAAGCCTCTGTTAAAGAAACAGAAGGTATGAGCCCCTGTTGCTGACATAACTGGAAGGGGTTGGCTGAAACAGGAAGGAGCTAATGCTGTGTGTGTGTGTGTGTGTGTGTGTGTGTGTGTGTGTGTGTGTATGAGAAGAAGTCCCTGCTGGGTCAAAGAGCTCTTCTTGGAGCAAGCTTCATGAAAGCAGAAGCTGTTGCCACGAGGGAGGCTGAAGAGGAAAGACCCCCCAGGCTGGAGAGAAAGATTTAATTTTGGGAAACTGGGTGAAGTGATTTTGATTCTGGGAACTAGCTGGAGTTTCTGCTGGGGCGATACTAGTTTCTCCTGGGGGAGCTGCTGAAGACTGAGGAAGCATAGCTGTGAAACTGGTACTTCCTATGAATCTGTTTGTGGCTTGGTTAAGCCTTGACTTCCTGGGAACAGAGATTGTGAAGGATTTAAGGTGGACTGAACATTGTGAGCTTCATCATTCTGGACAGAGAGCTGGACAAGGAACTGGGAGCTATCTGCCTTTGAACCCAGGTGACAGTTTGGTGAATCCAGGTAGGAGATGGAACCATGGAAGGGGATCCAGCGAATCTGAGAGACTACCCCAAGTCAAGCTGAAAGAAGACTTTACTTAGATACTGTGTACTGACTGAGAAATTGTAACTTATTTGTGACTGAGGGGTGGATGGCCTGTGTATTTTATACTAGCCCTTAAGAGAGTGCTGAGTAGTGACTGATATTGTAACTTAGTGTGCCCCATGAGTGGAGAACTTTGACAATTGTATTTTGCAAGCCTCCTTAAGGATGATTGAATGAGTTAATTGAATGATTGAGTTACTAAGTGATTGAATGATTAAATGATTATACTTTGTTCAAAACTGTGTGACCACTGTGGTGAAAACTACATGGCCATTTTCTGTGATAAGTTATTGTGAATGCTGTATATTGATTATTTGTGATAAGTTGTAACATTGTGAATGCTGTACCTTGATTTACTGTGATTGTTTTGCTCTGATTTGTTATTGAATAACTAGAGTGTTCACTGTACTATGTAATTAGAACCTCAAAAGCTGCTCACAGTAGCATTCTTCTAGAAGGCTGTTCATTCCTGGCTTTACATATACTCTTCCAGGATATTGAAACTTAACACCACCATGAAAATATTAAGCATTTACCATGATGGTTGAATAATAGAGATTTCACATTTTGCTTTCCCTCATCATTGTCCCTGCTTGAGGTAGATGTGACAAGCAGGGACTGTATTCATTTTCTGGCCAGTGGTCATGGACTTCCTCAATGCTGGAATAATTGCTAGAATCTCCTTTTAAAGTGTAACTAGCCCAGGGGTATACTAGAACCAGTTTGAACTGGCTGGTGAGAGGGGCGGTTGTTAAATTTTTAGTGTGAACTTTGTGTTGCTTAGTCATGTCCTACATCTCATGACCCTGTTTGGAGTTTACTTGGCAAAAATACTGGAGTGGTTTACCATTTTCTTCTCCAGCTCATTTTGTAGATGAGAAAACTGAGGCAAACAGGATTAAGTGACTTACCCAGGGTCCCACTGCTAAAAACTCAGAAAGAAGAGTCTTCTTGATTCTAAGCCCAATGCTCTATCCTAGCTACCCAGTAAGAGCATTTACAATTAGGAAATTAACACCTGCTGATTGTCCTAAAATAGAAAGTGGAGGGAGAAAATGTTAATAATGAAGGTTAAACTTAAAAGTGGTCTTTGGGTATATTCCACCCACTCATCCAGACCCATAGTCAACATTTACCAGCACATCCCCACCCCAGCACTCCTTGGCCCCACCTTCAACCCCAACTGTGTACCCAGGCTCCAGACTATTGTAGGTCTGAACATATTCACTTTAAGATTGACTCAGTCACCTAAGACCAAATAAGAAACACCAGGTAGAAACGGCAGTTGGAAGACCAGGCTCTAACTTGACCACCACTGCTCTGTCTGCTACTAGGGAGCAGCTGACATGCTTCTGGGACAAAGTGGCCCCTGCCACAAACTTCATGGGGAGTTTCTGAATCACATGATGCCACCTGGTAGGTAGAAGGAAGAAAGCGGCAAGAGTGGAGTTCCTTCTTTTTTAAAGTTCCACTGAGTTAGCAGCTCATCCTGCCTTGTGGCCAGTAAGGGGATTCTTTAACCAGAACTGAGTCCAACCTGACCATTGAGAAGCAGCCTGGGAGTTCTTAAACCCCAAGGCTTCTAGGGCAGTGGTTCTTAACCTATGGGTTATGTTCAATTTATAACAATGAAAATATATCCTGCATATTAGATAGAATCATAACAGTAGCAAAATTACAGGTATGAAGTAGCAATGAAAATAATTTTATGCTTGGGGGTCACCACAACATGAAGGACTGTATTAAAGGGTCATGGGAGGGCAACTTGATGAATGTCCTCTCACATCAGGAATGATGCAGCCAGGATTCTTTTTCAGTTATGCTTGTGAAGAGGGTGCTCAAAGAGATTTAGGGCTGCCTGAGACCCCAAAATACCAACATGCCGGGTCTTGCAGAAAGAATTCCACTCAAGTCTTCTCAGTCAAGGAAAAAGTAAAGTTTATTGAAAGATATGGGGTAGCATCCTACAGAGTAAGTCTCTACTAAGCTATTCTACAGCGCTCTCATGGAGCTGGAGGGAAGATGGGGTCTTATATACAGAGGACTCTAGGGGTGGTCTAGAGGAGCCTGGGGAGGGTCCTCAGGAGGAGTCAATGAGATCAGACTCCAGTAATGAGTTTGGGGAGGGACTTCAGGTGGAGTTAATGAGGTCAATGCAAGAGTGGATTGATATTTTGATAGGCTCCAGGGTGGGAAGCAGATGGACAATGGAGGGCCAGGCTAGTAACAGGTTTGGGCCCAGCCACAGTGAAATACTTAGGGCCTCTGCAAATGCCTCCTGAAGATTCAATCAGACTTCAAGAGGTTTCCCAGAGTATGTACCTCAAAGATTCAAGGATAGCTCAAAATGGGGGGGGAGGGTCCCAGAGCCTACACCTCATCACTTGGACTAAATGGCCTCTAAAGTCCCTCCTGACTCTGAAATCCTGTCATTCAATAATTAAGAAGGAGACCTGCGTCTCCTTATCTGTAAGTTCTAGTTCTCTGATCTTACTATTCTATTTTAAAGAAACTGCCCTCTGAAAGCCCAGGAAACCACAGAAAATAAGTTGTGAGGTGTTAAACCAACTGTAAAAATGCCAGGACATCCAGTAATCCCTTTATGAAAGTAGAACAAGTCTCGTGAGTGGATTAGAAATGGAATAACCCCATTGGTCACAAAATGATACACTCTATAGAGATCTCTCTTAAAAGCCAGTTCCCATGAAGGGAGGCTGGCCCCAGAATCACATAGGAATCCAGCTTCTACTAAGACATGTAAAATACCACAGTGCTGGAGAAAAGGAACCCTGGGTAGAGGCAGACACCAGAAAGAGTGGAGCCGAGACTCAAAGAAAGACTGATGGAATACTACTAGGAAGATCAGGATGGGTGTTGATGAAATCCTCCCTGCTGTAGTTCTTATTTCCTTTTTATCCTTTGACTCCTTCATAGGAATCTGTAAGTCAATCAACAAACACTTATTAAGTACTTACTTATGTGTCCTAAGTGCTAAGAAAAGTAAAAATACAAAACAAAACAAAAACCCTACAGTCCTTGCTCTTTAGAACTCTACATTCTTAAGGGTGAAGACAACATATAAATATTTAGGTACATACTGATGAGGTACAGGCTCTGGGAGCCCCTTTGAGCTTTCCTTAAATCTTTGAGGTACAGGCTCTGGGAAACCCCTTGAAGTCTGATTAAATCTTCCCACTTGATGAGGCATTTGCAGAGGCCTAAGTATTTCATTGTGGCTGGGCTCAAACCTCTGTTACTAGTCTGGCCCTCCATTGTTCATCTACTTCCCACCTTTAAGCCTATCAAAATATCAATCCACTCTTGAGTTGACCTCATTGACTCCTCCTGAAGACCCTCCCCAAACTCCTCCTCCAGACCACCCCTAGATTCCTCTGTATATAAGACCCCATCTTCCCTCCTTGTGGGTTGAGAGCACCATGGAATAGCTTACCACAGACTTACTTAGTGTGAGACTTACTCTGTTCTGCTTGCCCAATGCAAGCATCACAGATACTTAGGCTCCTAAGAATCTACCCCATATGGCAAACTTTTAATGAACTTTGAATAAACTTTTCTTTGGCTGAGAAGACTTGAGTGGAATTCTTTCAGCAGGACCCAGCATGTTGGTATTTTGGGGTCTCCAGAACAACCCTAACCCTCTTTATGGTAACCTCTTCACATACAAGATATAGAGAGAGAATATGAAGGTAATTTGAAAAAAGGAGACATGGGGGTGAGTGGGAGGGAGGCCAGGTGCCCTTTCTCCAACCAGTAGTGTCAAGTACTCCCATGTAGCCTGAAGCTTTTTGCTCTGGTCACTGCAAAGGTCATTTTATGTTTCTTTGTTTTCAATGTTTTCTTCATCTTTGTAAACAGTGCTAACTATAGGTGTTTGCAAGTCTGGGTGCATAATTAGAACTATAATTAGAAGGAGGTTGATGGTGATCATTCCAGGTGAAGAGGAAAGAGAAATTTAGAACTGTGCTGTCTTTCCTGAGGGGAGTCAGCTATGTTTGGGATGAAAAATACCCTTCATCCTTCATTTAGTGAAAAAAAATAAACAGAGATCTCTTAGGATAAGAACAGGAGTTTATTCTCTTCCCTGGAAGAAGAGCGCAGTCTTCCCCATGACTCATCATGGAGAAGAGGAAAGTTACAAAACATAATGCAGGAATTTGTAACTTAACTTAGTCAAGACCCCTCCCCAACTGTTTCCTCTCTCTTTGGTGGGGAGGCATACTTCACCAAATTCTTCCCCAACTGGGACAGAAAGAAAAGAGCAGGGGAGGGTCCCACCAAGGCGGGAAGACAAAGGAAGATAAAAATGATTGACAGCAGCAATGGAGGAGGAGGAAGGGAAGGTTAACAACTCCAAACTGAGAAGTTTTCACTCATCTCACGCAGCTAGAAAGATAAAGAATTATAGATTCCTTTTCTTACAACTTTCCAGAGCAGAGTAAGAAGGTTTATATAAAGACCCCCAAGTAGGCACTGAGTCAGTAACAGAGTGAGGAAGCCAACAGGAATGGCTGAATAGCCCTGTTCATCCAACTGGCCCCCACTGATAGACTATGTGAAACTGAAACTCATTAGCCTAGTATTCCAGACCCAGAGTCACTCTTTCCAGTCTTACCTACTATTTTTTCACTACAGACACAATGTGCTCCAATCAGACTGGAATACAGATACTCATTCTTCCAGATATCACCAGCTTTTGTGATCTCATTCATGCTAGCTTCATACAGAACAGTGGTTCTCAACCTTCCTAATGCAGCGACCCTTTAATACAGTTTCTCATGTTGTAGTGACCCCCCAACCATAAAATTATTTTCATTGCTCCTTCATAATTGCAATTTTGCTACTGTTATCAACCTATGTGATATGCAGGATGTATTTTCATTGTTACAAATTGAACATAACCCACAAGTTGCAAACTACTGATATAGAATGTCCTCTTCCTCTCCCCTCACCCCAATCACTTTCTCTAGAAATCCTACCTGTCATTCAAGGTCAGGCTGAAACTACCTTAAAAAGCCTTCGCAGATTCCTTTCAACTAAATGTGGTCTCTTCCTTTTCTGAACTCCCCAGGCACTTTGTATCCCATTATCCCCCTTTTGCTATTCTACTTTACTGTATGTCTTAACCTCCTACTCCTACTTGGGAGAGACAGGATCTTTGACCATGCCTGGAGGGAAAGAGAATGGCCTCAGGTGATATCAAGGAAGCAGCTGAATATCTGGCTCAAATTGCCATTCACTCATTTCTCTCTAGGCCTTCTAAGTGCTAGAGAGGCCTATAGACATTTCATCGGAAGAAACAGGAATGCACCCAGAAGGACACATAAGGGTACCCTCCTACTACCTGTACTCTTGGGATATAGCAAAAGAACACAAAAACAGACTAAAGGGAAGACACTTTTACTGATTCCAATCTACAGTACTCTGATTCTTTATCAGCAGAATTCTGAGATCAAAATTTAGGAAATTACCATATATGTAGCATTGTTTGCCATGGGACTGAGAAGCAGCTAGACATGGAAAGGATGCTGTAGCAACTTGGGAAAATTCCCTATGCACACAGACTTTGCTGCTGCAGGAGCAGCTGATGTATGTGATTGGCTGTGCTGGCATTGCCACAAGATTATTTAGGGGTACCAGAGAGTAGTAAGAGGGAGTAGTGTGCAAGTGTTGATGGATGCAGAGCCAAACTTAATTTGGCAGCGAGGGAGAAGAGGGTGTGAAATGCTAGATCAGAAGTGAGAGTCAGTAGATGTCACAGTGAGAATCAGAGGAGGATGAACTTTCTTGGGAAGAGACAGGTAGTGACTAGGAGGCACATGGTAGCAAATATCCAGAGCAAAGTATGAAAAACAGAGAAACACAAAAATATCCTTCAGTTCCATGCAGTCCACTTTAGTTTCTGCAGTGAGTGGCAGAAAAGGGGACAGGTTTTGAGTTTTAAAATGTTGGGGTTTAGGGCTACTCAGGACTCCAAAATACGAACATGCCAGGTCCTACCAAATGAATTTGACCCAAGCCTTCTTTCAGCCAAAGAAAACCAGTTTATTAAAGACTTGCCATATTGGATATGATGGGGTTTAGGCTCTGGGTACCCCCTTGAATCTTCCCACTTGATGAGGCATTTGCCAGAGGACATAAGCTTTTCATTATCCCTAGGCCCAAATCTCTGTTACTCTTAACCTAGCCTAGCTCTCCATTGTCCAGTTACTTCACACTCTTGAACCCATCAAAATATCTAATACCCTTAAACTAACCCAGCCCTCCATTGTCTGTCTTCTTCGGGTAGCTTTCAGCTATTTCCCACCCTTAATCCCATTCCTGGAGTCTGACCTCAGTTCCTCAAGATCCTCTGTAGACATCTCCTCAAGGCCCCCCCCAAACCCATCCTCTAGGCCATCCCTAGATCCCTCCCACAATCTTTCAGTATATAACCATCCATCTTGCCTCCATGAAGGAGCTGAGATTCAATCTAGTGCAGACTCACTCTGTGTCAGATTGTTCTGACCTGCTTGTCTAGTACAAGTGTCACAAAGCCTTCTGCTCCTTAAGAGTCTATAAGTTAAGGTGAATCTTTAATAAGCTTTTCTTTACTTTGTCTGAGAGAAGGCTTGAGTGGAATTCATTCAACAAGACCTGGTATATTGATATTTTGGGCTCCCCACCATCCTTAAACCCTAAACCCCAACAGGCAGACTCTTAAGGAAACGTGTCATGCTTGTATTGACAACAGGCCAGATTGCATCTCACCCAGATTGCATCTCAGCTAGATTGAATCAGAACCCCTTCATGGAGACAAGATGGATACAGAAGGACTATGGGAGGGATCTAGGTGTACCCTAGTCGTCTGGGGGTGACTAGATGAAGGGTCTAAGGAGGATCTTGGTGGGACTGGGGTGATTAGAAATCAAATTCCTAGGAACCAATAGAATGGGATTTTGATGGGATCTTCAAGGGTGAGAAGAAGCAGGAGGTAATCCAGAGGTAATTGACAATAGAAGGCTTGCCTAGGTTAAGGGTATCAGATTTGGGCATAAAAAAGAGCCAGATTAAGTGGGAAAAATTCGGGAGAGTTCAAGGGGGTTCCAAGAGCCTATACCTCATCACAGAGAATGCTAAGAATCACTTAGTTTGGGGACCATCTATAAACAATAACTTAACAGTTCTCAAATGAGAGATTCTCATCCAGGAACTAAGAGTATGCTACTGGAGGAACTAAGTCAGATGTGACTGTGGCACACATGACATGTACATTTGTCCCATGAGGCACCTGAGGTACCGCAGGAGCAGTATTTTAAATACCTCCTATGAGTCAGGCACTGGAAAAAGTGTTGTGACTATAAATACAAAATAAACCCCAAGCAAACCCAAAGACAGTCTTTGCCCTTGAGGAGCTTGCAATTTAACCAGTAAGAATACACAAAGGGAAGTTGAAGAGGGACGAGGGAGGGGAAGTACGAGAAGTCCGAAGAAAGGCATCTAGATAGGAAATTAAGAGATGACTGTCCTAGGAATCCTCTTTAATGGAGACTTTGGAAGAAGATCTTTGCCCTATCCTTCATTTTTCCAATCCTGGGGCAGAAGTACTGAGGGCACTGAAGAGGCATGAGTGCCAAGTTCGATTATAACTGATAACTATCAGTTTCCTGCTAATGGGGTTCCTGGGAGCATGATGGAACCCAGTCCAAGGAGTGGAGACAGATAGGAAATAAAATCAATAGCAGCAGAAATCCACAACAGTTGATGCCCCACTACTTTTAATCCCACAGAAAAAGGTTCACTTCATAATTCATCAACAAGGAATTGTAATTTATAATTAGCCCACCAGGTGGCTCTATACTCAATACACCTGCTCAAGGGTTCTAGCAACTTTCATATATGTACTGATTTTTTTATTTTTATTTGTAGGTGCACAAGTTACCCAGCCTTCCAACCCTTGCAGCTTCACAAGGCGTGGGTGGTCAAGGAAAAGAAAAAAAAGACTATTCTGAGTGGATTCTGAATTACAGCCTTGGGAGCGATATAAAATTGCTCACAATTATAAAAATATACAATATATAGCTCTAGTGTTCCTACTTCACCTTTGAGAAATTTCCTAGCTCACTCTCATCATTCTATTATGTTACCTAGGCAATCAGCTTTCTGTTGCTACATGGTTTATTATGCATAGCAGTACTATGGAAAACAAAATTGTTAAGCCCTTGGAGTGTTTTACTAAGTTATTTCCCAAAACTTACTGCTATATCCTTGTCCTTCTCAGGGTTTCAGAATCTATCAAGTCATGGGGAAAATTAAGGAAAAGAATTACATGTCTAGGATCTGCCTGAGATCAATTTTGCAAGTAAGGTAGAACAGGGAAAAGGCAAGGAAACAGACCCAAAGTAAGCACAAAAGACGAAATCTTGAAAATTGGAGGAGAAATAGATAAGTTTAAAACTCTAAAGAATACAGAACTCAAAACTGGTCCTTTGAAATGACTAACAACATAGATAAGCTTATAATCCACATAATTAAAAAGAAGAGATCAGAAAATCAAATGAGCAATAACAACAAAAAAAGGAACAAGGTGAAGTTACAATAAATGGAAAAGAAATAAAAAAGAATTATGAGAACCTACTGTAAAGTCACATTTCAACAAAATTTAGAATCTGAAAGAAATAGATTATCTACAAAGATATAACATACTCAAACCATCAAGCCAAATAAAGAACTTTCATTTTCTCTCCTGACCACCTCTCTCATTATAGGGGGAAAAGTACTAAAAACATAGTCAAGCAAGACAAACTCCCACACTGACCATGTCCAAAAGTACATGATTCATTCATTTTGCATCTTAAATCTATCACCTCTCTGTCAAGAGGTAGGTAATAAGTGTCCTTATTAGTCCTTCGAACTCATGGTTAGTTGGGGGTTTTTTGTTTTTGTTTTTATGGATCAGAGTTCTTAAAGTCATTCAAGGTTGTTTGCTTTTACAATACTGCTTTTGTATAAATTTTTCTTCTGGCTCTGCTCACTTCATTCTGCATCAGTTCTTAAAAAGTATCTGCAGGTTTCTCTGAACCATTCCATTCATTATTTCTTATGACACAGTATACTCCATTAAATTCTTATACCATAATTTGTTTAGTCATTCTCTAGTTGATTGATACACCCTTAAATAGTAGTTCTTTGCCACCACAAAAAGGGTTTCTATAAATATGAGATTGGTTGATAAAGTATTTATTAAGTATTTACTATGTACCCAACACTGTGCTAAGCTTTGGGAATACAAATACAAGAAAACAAGGTGGTCCCTACTCTTAAGGTGTTTCTAACAGTGGAAAACAAAACAAAAAAGGGAATGGGGGAAAAGAAGGTGAAGGTAAAGGGTAAAGTTCTCTCTTCTGAGAGCTCTTTGAGACTATTTAGCCTTCTTTTTGCTTTCTCTACCATCCCAAACTTATGGCTCTAGGAAAATTCAACACTTTTATTTTAAAAGAAAATATTCTGGACCATCCAACTAGAAAATGGTGAAACATTTTTGGAAATTGCTTTTGTATTGTTTTTGTCAAGATTTTATTTAAAATATTTTAATCAGTTTCTTTTATGACAGTGGTCTATGGTTCTCTTTCTTTGCTTTGCTGTCCTCATTTTAAATGTTGGGAATGTCTGCATCAAAATGACTTTAGTAGAATGTTTTCTTTCTCAATTTTTGAGAACAATTTGTATAGCATGGGTATTTATCATTCTTTAAAATTATAATTTCTTTACATTTAAATTTTAAAAAATTATCGATCAATTAGTGTTTTCCAAATTTGAGAATTGCATATGTAAATCACTAATCTCTTTTTCTGTTTTGTTAGTGTATGCTATTAGGGATGTATTTTTTTCCTCTGAGAGAAGTGCTTTACCTATATTCCATAAATTATAATATATTGTTTCATCATAATCAGTCTTTCATATAGTTGTTGTTTTTATGACTTGTTCTTTGACCCATTCATTGCTTAGAATTTCATTATTATTATAAACTTCATATTATTATGTTTCTATTTAGGTCTTTGTCTTTTATTTGTGTCCCCTGTATTGATTACCATTTTACTGCATTATGGTCTATGAAGGATGTGTTCAATATTTTTGAATTTTTGCACTAATTTGCAATTTTTCTGTGCCCTAAAACACAATCTATTTTCATAAAGATACCATGTGGCACTGAGAAATATGTTGAGAAATATGTACATTTGTTAATGTTCCCATTTATCAGATGCTATACCTCTTTTAGCTCTAAATTCACAGCCTGGGGATCTCCTTGTTTCTAGGCTTCCCTCTCCTCAACACATGTTCCATACAATTTGCAAAACACCCTTTCTCAATCACAGGCCTGCCATAGAGCCCTGAGCAGGTTTCCAGCGCCTCTTGGATAAATACAAACTGCCTAACCAGGCGTTTAAGGACCTCCACAGTTTGATTTCTGCCTACCTTTCCAGTTTATTTCCTTCTATTCCATTTTGTGAACTCCACATGCAGCCAAGAGTTGGAATGTTATGTGGGAGGAGTATCAAGTAAACCAGGGTAACTGGATGGTTCACGAAGGTAGGAGGGGCCAGGTCTAAAGGGCTTTAAATCAGATACAGATGACCAGATGTCAGTCGGGACCGGATAGTAGTGTATCCAAATGGACATTTGCTCCTGTGAGGCAAGCCCCAACTTACAGATGTCTTACATTAAGAATAGCTTCTGTTTTTATAGTACTTGATAGTCTACAAAGCACTTTCTTCTGTTATTATTATCCCCTTTTAACAGAAGAGGAAACTGAGACTGAGAAATCAATGGCTTGTAGACGGACTATGAACTCAAACCTCTAACTCAATGTTAAGTTCTCCATAGCCCTCTTCTTCCCCTCCCCCACCCCCCTTTTTTTTTAATCAATGACTGCTGTCTACCCTACCATCCTACTATCAGAGCAGCTGCTCCTGTGGCAGCTGTTGTGTTTAAACACACACAGACACACACAGACACACAGACACACAGACACACAGACACACACACACACACACACACACACACCATTTTTGGAGAATCTGTGTGTTCAGAAGTGGAGAAAGGGAAGAAGCTGTTAAAACCAGGAATAGCTTATGGAACTAATCCTAGGCCCAGACTCCACCCCAAACAGGTGTAGCTACTTAGTCATTCTTTGGCCCCAAAACAACTTTCTCCATTCCATCTGAATTTTTAAACCCCATTTTTGTGGCAATGCCTGAAACTTTGATAATTATAGATTCATTTTTCAAAAACACAAATACTTCTGGAATGGTCAGGGAGTATTAGTCATTTACACCTTCGGGTATATTATCTGGTTTCCTAACTCCTAGCTTAATTTTGCTATGCTGAAGAATGGGAATTTTTGTTGTCAGAGAACAATGTACTTTGTGACCTATGGAGCACTCTGGAAGGTAGGCCTGTGTATGATGCCATGACAGAGGAGGCACTGGGCACCTACGAACTGGAGAAAGGGGGAACAAAAAGGTAAAAGCATATCAGGGATAAATGTAGACTATTTAACAGTGTTTGCCTAGGGCAGGCCTAGTGACTTGAAGAAGAAACTCTCTACTTCTTATCCTCTCCCTTCTCCATTCTACAGCAGTGAATGACTCCTTATCCCCAGAATTCTAGATTTAGCCTAAAATAATAAGTAAAATAGTAGAGCTACATTTTGAGTTAAATTTGTGTATTAGTCTTGGCACCTCATCTGAGCTATTTTTTACAGTCATTGTTTCTACGGGTTAATGGATTTTTATTTCTGAACAAGTGACCTATAAATGAATTTATGGGGCATAGATTCCTTGTTAAGGACACCTTGATTAAAAAATGTTATTTTAAAATTATGGATTGCCTGTCCCAAAGGGCCTCCAGTCCAAAGTGAAGATAATATGTACAAAGATGTAAAAGATCAATCTTTTTAAAAAATTAGCTTTTATGCACATAGGTATGAAATAAAGGGGTATGTTAGTATACATGCCATAGCTAAAGTTCAAACTCCTCTAATGTCAACATCAGCATAATCCAATAATCTAGCAAATGTTTAAACTTTCTAAAAACAGAGTTAATTTATTAACTAATCTCAAAGAAGTATTACTCACATGCTTGTAATGTGAATAGTTGCTTTTAAAAATGGTGCTATTATCTTGTCAAAATTTATTGTTTTATTTTTTCCCCACAATTTAATAGTAGTTTGGGTATGTCCTGATACATAATGTTCCTAGGCTCATAGATTTAGAGCTAGAAGGGACCTAAAAAGGCATCTAGTCCAATCTCTTCATGTTTACAGATGTAGCTTTTAGTCCCAGGAAATTTGTCACTTTGCAATGATCACACGGATAGTAAATGGGAGAGCTAGGAGTTGAATTGCAGCCCTCAAATCCAAATCCAGAATTTGTTTCACTGAAACACACACACACACATACACACACACACACACACAGATATTTGCATGTCTATGGGCCCAGCAATGGGCTGTATATCTATTGTACTGAGATAAAAGTGGAAACACTTGTCACCAGTTTGGTCCAAATGTGGTATTTTTGCCACGGCAACTCTCAAAAAAAATCTCCCAAATTACAGTTTCTATAACCTGCATGAATAGAAAGAGGGTCTAACACAAATCTTCAAAATGTGAACTTTCTTACCACAATACAATAAAAGTTACACTCAATAATGGGCCTTTGAAGCATAAATTAGAAATTAATTGGAAACTAAATAATCTAACCCTAAAGACTGAATGGGTCAAAGAACCAACCATAGAAATAATCAATACTTTCATTAAAGATGATGGTAACACATGTACAGCCTGTATTGAATTGCTGCTCCTCCCAGTGGGAGTGGGTGACAGGGGAGGAATTGCAAGAATCTAGAATTTAAAGCTATACAATCAAATGCAACTGGGAAATAATACATACAGGGGCAGGGGCAGGGAGCCCCTCCCTGACCTACTAGAAAGCTAGAGGGGAGTTGGAGGAGGACATAAAAGGGAACAGATTGTAGGAGGGGCCTTACAGTGGGATCAATGTTTTGGGCTGGGGGGTAGGGGCAAGAAGGGGAGAAAATTTGTAACTCAAAACCTTGTGGAAATGAATGATGTAACCAAGAAAATAAATTAAAATTTAAAAAATTTAATTTAATTAAAAAAAAAAGATGATGGTAACAATAAGACAACATACCAAAATTTGTGGGATGCAGCCAAAGTAATACTTGGGGGAAAACTTTATATCTCTAAATGCTTACATAAATAAAAGAAAGAAAAGATTAATGAATTGGGAATGCATCTAAAAACAACTAGAAAAAACAACAAATTTAAAACCCCTAATAAAACACCAAAATAGAAATCCTACAAATCAAAGGCAAGATTAATGAAACTGAAAGTAAAAGACCACTGAAGTAACAAATAAAACCAGGAGCTGATTTAAAAAAAAAAAAACAACAGTTAAAACATGTTCTAACTTAATTAAGAAAAAGAAAGAAAACCAAATTGCCAGTATCAAAAGTGAAAAGCGTGACTTCACAACCAATGAAGATGAAATAAAAGCAATTATTAGGAGCTATTTTGCCCAACTATATGCCAATAAAATTGACAATTTAAATGAAATGGACAAATATATATAAACATAAAACGCTCAGGTTAACAGAATAGGAAACATCAAAAATAAATTTATTTTAGAAAAAGAAATATATAAGCCACACAAGAGCTCCCTAAGGAATATGCGTATGTATACCTATGGTTGTTATCTCCCTTTATCTCCTTCCCCAACTTATGCTCCCAGTTTGGGTCTCCTGGAGGGAATAACTGTGTCAGGTTCAAGGGTCTTCCTTTGTGGGTCCTCACTTCTAAAGCCAGAGCTCTTGAACTCCCTTCAATGCTCAAAGCAAAGGTCGTGAGTGAAATGGAAAAAACAACAAAATATCACCCTCATTAAGCTAAGGCACTCTCTCTCACAAATATTTGGAGCATCAGCAGTAAGAATGGAAACACATAAAGTGTACAAGTGCAGAAGCACACATGGAGGGAACACGTATGGCTAAAGAACTTTACACTTCTGAGGCTGCTGGGCTCCCCCATGTCTTATATACACACACACACATACACACATATTATGTACACAATACATAATATGCCTATTTATCTTTATAAAGTCTTCATGATAATATTCACATACATATGCATACATACATATATACACATATATCTAATATCTAAATGTATCTATATATAAAGAGTACCCTGGAAAATATGAAAAGAGAATGAACAGTTTTTCCAAAATGATCCTCTATAGCAGAGCACATCTTTATGGTCATATGATTAACTGAAAGGAACAGAATACAAAACATGACCATGTTTATTATTTGTTGCATTTATTGTTTACTGATTACAAAAAAGCATTAGAATGAATAGAACAAGATACAGCCTTAAGGCATGTATATGTTAGGCTCACACACCACACACTATTTCTTGACAAATGCAACTCTGTTCAACAATCCTCTGATTATTAGCACCAAATAAGGAAAAAAAACAGGGAGATAAATGCCCACCAGAAGCGAGCCACCATTAAAGATGTGCTCTATGACATCCTGGTAGGGGTTTTTCTATAGATAATGAGCTAGCTATTCTAGATATTTCCACATCGAGTTGATTTCATTTGAACCTAGAACATTACATGTCTTCCCCAATGTGATCTATGGCAGAGCTTCTTAAACTGTGGGTCCCAACCCCATGTAGGGTCATATAACTGAATGTGTAAGGGTCTTGAAAAAAATGGCAACAGTAAAAGGTTTCTGAACAATTAATCCAAAATCAAACGCAATGAAGCCAAGGTGTTTCTGGCTGGGTTTACCCATGCTGCATTGTGCAACTTCACTGAAGCCTTTGTTCTGAACACACAACATACACACTTTACACTGTGCATACTGTTATGCCACACAACACCAATGAAAACTACCAGAAACACCTCAGCTCATATTGAAGACAATTGTGTATTATGAATTGCAATGGTTTTTACTGCACATACATAGTTTTCTGTTCTTACAAAAACATGAGTTTAATTACTGAAAATAAAAACTTTTAATATTTTCCTACTGTCATTCCTCAGCATGTAAGTATCAAAATAGTGTATCTTTGGATTGCATTGTTAGAATGTTTGATTTTTAAAACTGCTGTGATCTTCTTTTACAGAAACATGTTTAATTGCAGCAAGACAAAAGTCCTTTAATAATATTTCTCCACCATCACCACTGTATGTGTATTTAAGTGTGAACATGATTTTTAAAAATTAAGCACAAAAAGATGTGATTTTATATACTAAAGCTAGTATTTGAAAATTTATTAGCAATATTTATTTATATTTTAGGACAAAAATATTTTTCTGGTATGGATAAGCGGCTAAATTTAGACAGAAGAGGTTAAAATACTGATGACAATGTGGCAGAGTCTTCACTACCAGGTTGTAGTACAATCTAAATTGGCAAGAAAAAGAAAATATATTGAATCATTTTTGCAGTATGAATTTACTTCTAATGATGATGGTGTGGAAAAACTTCTCTGCTTAATTTATAATGAAGGTTTGGCTACAGAGAGCATGAAACTAGTCAAATTAAAATAGTTATCTTAATACCAAACATGCATGTACTGTAATAAACCAAAGGAATATTTTGAATGACTTTTAAAATCTTCAAATAAAGAACGTTTTCAGAAATTTGTTACTGTCAATGAACAGTATTTCCTTCCTGCTAATGAAACTTATTTTAATTGCAAAAACTAAGGAGCCCTATGCCATAGGAGAACTCATGTTATCTGTTACTATTAAAATGTCAAAAATGGTACAAGGAAAAAAGTATGGGGATGAAATTAATAAAATTCCTTTACTGAATGATACTGTTTCCAAAAGAATTTCTGAAATTAGTAATGACCAATTCCAGCGGCTTATTACCAAGCATAAGGGCAACCCAAAGTTTGCAATTCAATTACATGAAATAACTGATATTTCTAACATGGCACAGTTGTTGCTTCATGTAAAATATGTTTATGAAGGAAGCATACGTGAGGAATTGTTATTCTGTTGCCCTTTGGAAGGGCACATAAAGAGGTCAAGACATATCTTCAAGTCGATGAGTTTTTCACGAATGAAGATTTAAGCAGAAAAATTGCATTGGAGTCCGTATAGACAGTGCTGGAGCAATAATGGGTGAGAATATTGGATTTGTATCAAAAGTTAAAGCTGATGGCAATGAACATATTACTTTTACTCACTGCATGATCCACTGGGAGGCACTGATAGCGAAAAAGAAAATCACCAGAGTCAGATATTGTGCTTCAAGATACTATTAAAATCATCAACTTCATTAAAAGCTGTGCCCTTAGTACTTGTTTGTTTTCAAATCTTTGGAAAGAAATGGACTTATTACTACACGCAGAGGTAAACTCAAAAGGGCAAAATTTAACCAGAGACCGAAAGATGAAGTTGTTATATTTTTGACTGAGCAGAAATCTGATTTTGTTAATTTTTTTTATAATGACTTACAGCTTTCAAAACTGTGTTATTTTGTCAGATATTTTCAAAAAACTCAACAATTAAACATGTTGCTTCAAGGAAAACATTGTAACATTTATGTTAAAAAGATAAAATTGAAAATTTTATTGAAAAATTTAATATAGAAGAAAAGGGTGGAAAAGGGTACAGCTACAAATAATTTTATAATTCAAAATAACCTTTCCAAAGATTTAGTTGTAAGAGTTATAACTGATCATCTGAAGTGCTTGGAGACACAATTTCAGAAATACTTCCCTTCAAATTTTAATTCTAAAAAACTAGGTTGGGTTCATAAAAAATACTCATTTGAAATGAAAAACATCAGTCATCTGCCATTAAGATTCAAGAAGAATTTTCTGTTACCCAAGTGACACAGGTTTAAAACCTGAGTTTCCTACAAAAAAAAAATCATTACATTAATTTTGGCTTGGGAGTAGGACAGATTTTCCAATAATTTCTGAAACGGCCTTAAACACACTTCTGCCATTTTGTACTATGTATTTATGTTAAGCGGCACTCTCAGCATCGATGATTATAAAGCCAAAATATTGATCAACTCTGAAAAACTTTGAAAGTGCTCTACATCCTGCAGTATCAAATATTCCAAGATTTAATTCTTTATGTAAAAATAAACAAGCACATCCATCTCATTAGGATGCAAATTTGCTGTGATCTTTAATAAATGGTAAAATTATATGTATACCAAAGAACTGTTTTATTTATTATCAGTAACTGTTTGATTTGTATACCTATTTTATATAGCTACATACCCAGGGTTGTGTAAAAATTTCCCAGGCAAAAATGGGTCGCAAGTGGGTCTCAAGAAGAAGAAAATTTAAGAAGCCCTGATCTATGGTTGCTCAGTCAAACAAGTCATACAGGAAAAACTGAACTGAAATGGATTTTAAAAGTACACTGTCCAGACTATGGAAAACAGTTGAATGGCCATCTAATGGGTCATTATATCAGTACATATATCTGGGACAAGCACTAAGAATTAGGATGTAGGTGAACTATTGACTAAGTATGTATGGAACATGGACCAGGGGTGCCAGTACATTCTGGGAGGAAGGGAAAGGACCAATGGAAATGTTACCTTAGGATGTGCAAGCACAACTGGCCCAAAGTCTTTGCATATCTATACTAAAAAAAGCAATGGAAAACTCAATTGTTTTATAGTTTCTAAAAGCCATGTTTTATAGAAATTGGTTACAACCTATTTCCAGCAATGACCTAAGGGCAAGCGGCATGGAGACCATTAAGGAAATGTATAATCTCTGAAAAGGTAGAATGGCACAACAGATAGAAGGCCAGCCTTGCAGTCAGGAACACCTGAGGTAAGTCCTATATCCTATATACCATGTTATTTGTTATTGTCATTCAATCATTTAGTCATGTTGTATCAGCAAGCACCCTAGCATACCCCAGGTGGCTGCTAGCACAGATTCTTAGATCTGCTTTTCTAAAGGAAAGCAACTCAAAATGGGTTACTAGTCTCACTTTAATCAATCAAACATATATCATTTACCTAGTTCAGGGGAAAAAATCAGCACCCTGGACTTCAGAGAATACAAACAAGTTACAAGCAGAAGTTACAAGAAAACAGAGAAACAGATGCGCAGACAATGGGCTTTTAGCTGTCTGACCATTACATCCAAACCTATTCAGTTACCAGAGAGGGAAGCATCAACATCTGGGCTTTTCAAAACTGGGGGGGCTCAACAGCTTCCCAGAGTCTTGTCTGGCCAAATCACACAACTCATTTCAAAGTGAACCCCAGAGCAAAACCTCACATCAGGGCATATATAGCCTCCTCTGGGATTGGAGAATGTCACAGCCCTCTTGACCCACTGCCCAATCACAAAGCAACAAGGCTCAGGCATTCCTGAAAAAACAAACCTCCTGCCACAGGCTCCATGCGACCACATTCAGCCTATTATGGGGCAGAGTATACTTTCAAATCAGGGAAGATTCTCAGAGCCACTTAAGCCTATCAAAGGGCCTAGGGGCAGGGAAGATCTTCAGATTCCCATAACACATGTCCAACTCTTCATGGCCCTGTGATCCACAGCACACCAGTGCTGTCCATAGTGTTTTCTTGGCAAGGATACTCAAGTGGTTTGCCATTTCCTTCTCCAGTGGTTTAAGGCAAACAGAAGTTAGGTGACTTGCCCAGGGTCACATAGCTAGCAAACATCTGAGGCTGGATTTGAACTCAGATCTTCCTGACTTCAGGCCCAGTGCTCTTTTCCCTGTGCTACTCTGATATACTGTTTAACCATAAGTCCTTGGCAACTCTTAGATAACTCATCTTTTTTTTTTTTGTCAAGGAATCCTTCGGCAATTTGGTGAAGCTTATGGACCCCTTTTCAGGACATGGATTGTTTTTGTTTGTTTATTCCTAATTGAATTTCATTGGGAGGTTGGTGAGAATTAAAATGTAATTTTTTCTTCCATTCAAATTCATGGACTCAAGTAATGAATCTTGTTCTAAAGGAAACTTCCAAGCAAAATGGGTACTTGCTGTGAAAGTGACATTTTGTGAAGGCGAGCAAAGTTCTTTGGAGAGCCCTATCCTGTCATTCCCAAAGAGCATAGATTTAGAACTGGAAGGAATCTTTAGGGTTATCTTGTTTAACCCTTACTTTCCAGTAGATGTTCTAGAGGTCAAGGGAAGGTTCTGCTTTTAACCCAGTCAGGACTCTACATGTTGCCTTCCTCATGGTTTTGGTACATAACAAAAACGTGTGACTTCTGAGGGTCTTTAGAACTTGGGGTTACTGGGAGCTACTTGTTGCTAAATGTGTTTCACTGATTTTCATGTTTTGTTTGATACGTGATTTCTTTGATATGTCATGGCCAGTCTACATTTAAGGCCAAGTACTTGTTGTGCCAAAGACCAGGACAGTATCTCCAAAATAAATTCCCCTAGAGGCAATTTCCCTATGCCAGAACCATAATTGGAAGTGACCTATATGAGTCTTCATTTCAATTCAACAAACATTTATTACAAGATATCTGATGTTCAAGGCACTGTGCTAAAACAAAACAGTCCCTGCTCTCAAGAAACTCACATTTCCCTGGGGTCAAGATGAGGTTTGAGTGAAACACTATAGGTAAGTGGTACAACTGCCAGCTGGCCAATGTTTGATCTTCTTGAGAGATGGTTTATTATAGAAGGAAATCCAAGAGTGCTTTTACTACTGTGATGCCTTTAAAAACATAATCTGGGTTTCAATAATCATTCTGGGAGGAAGTTAGCCTGAGGACAGATTTCATTGTAAGAATCAGGAAACCTGGGTTAACTTTAGACCTCAGTTATACTATAAGAAACTCTAGAGTTTCTGAGTAATTCTAGAAAATTAGTATAGACTAGATATTCTTTAAGGTCTGTTTTGATTATAAAAGTCTACGATGCTATAATTTTTGTGAGGCTAAGCAGTTCATGAGCACAATAATATAACCTGATGGGGAGGGACTTTGGAGACTTCAACTAAAGAACTTTAACTGGACCTTAACACACCATACACAAGTCAGAAAAGAAAGGTATGTGGGTGGTCAAGAATTAAGTTTTAATCCAGAACTAGTATGGGCTAGAAAGAGCAATATAAAGAAACACATATAAATTAAAACAGAATTTTCAATTCCCCGAATATGTCTTATAGACAAAGGATTCAACTCCCCTGCCCTCCCCACCCCTGCAACACACATACTTTTGTCCTAACCCAGCCCCCACCAAACCAAAACCAAGCACTAACCAACTGTCACTAATGGACAGGTAAGCCCTAGACTTTAGGAAGAGCAGAATGAACATTAGATTTGCAGACTGAGGACCTATACTCAAATTCAGCCTGCGCCACCCAGGTGACTTTGGGTAAGTCAACTTCAGCCTCCTTATCCATCAAGAGACTGACAAGATCCTTACAACTCTAAATCTGTGATCCTCTTGATTTTAGCTCCTAGACTAAAAGTAGGTGATAAAGGAGCTTGTGCAACATGTGACCCAAAGACTATGGAGAACTCATAGAGAGAACATGAGGCAGACTCTAGGCTCTCAGATAGTGGTACTGAGAGATCCTGATATTTAGGACTACACTGACTGACATCTGTCCCTTTTCAAATACTGGCTATTGTTCAAGACCCAACAAAAGCATCCTCCTCTATGAAATGCTCCCAGAGGACCCCATTCCAGTGGTCTCACCCTTCCTGTCTGTACTGCTCACATGACACTTTTAAGTACTGCCTCCTGACACTTCTTAAACTTGTTTCATTAGCTTTCTTCATTCTTTTTCTTCTCTCCCAATTAAAGTGTACATGCCTTAAGGGTGAGGACCATGTTATACTTTATTACCCTGATCATAGTAGATATTAAAATAGATTTCCTTGATTTATCTTATTTAGCTCTATTCTAAGAGAGATGCACCATGATTATATAGCAGGCAAAGAGAGGCCTTAAGACCTGGTCTCTAGTCCTGCCTTTTACACACATTGACTGTGTAACCCTGGGCAAACCATTTAAGCTGGGACTATTGCAAACAACTCACATCCCCATAAGAATCTCTCTAATAAGACACTCCAAAGGAGTGTGCATCTAGTCTTCCCTTGAAGAAGGAAAACTTCCTTGTTTTATCCACTGTGCTGCCTACAATCAAGTCTTTTCTGAGTCTTATCTTTTCCTGGATGTCCCTCAATTCTTCCAACTTTGCTTTTTTGGCATGCCCTTTTTCTGACAGTCTCACGCTCCCTCACCATCCTGTTTACCTTCTTAAGTATTCCTTCTAGCTTATTAGGCCTTCCTAAAATGGGATGTCTGAGTCAAACTACATATGAGCAGAAGGACCTATCATTTCCCTAGTCTTGTGACCCTGGGCAAATAATTTCTCAGGGCTCCATCTGCGCAATTCTCTAACACTATAAGTTGCAGAGTGGGTACCTTACTCTAGGAGAGAACCTTCCACCTAGGGAGTTCCCTATAACAACTGAATCCCAAGCCAGCTCCTAAACCTTATCCCTTTAACAGATCATTTGGCTTGGGGTCTACTAAAACCCCCGAGAACTTTTTTTTTTCCATACAATTTACCCCTCGGTGCCACCCTGATCACTGTGTACTTAGTTTGTTATTCTGATATCAGTACTTCAAAACGAGGTACGTTTCATTTTTTTGTCTTTGTGTCCCTAGAATCTAACAGTACAATATGCAAAGGAAGGGCTTAATCAATGTTTGCTAAATTGAACTGAATCACAGCAACAATGTGTTCCTTCAGAGGAAATCTTTTAGGTAAATAACATTAGAGTGAAACTGACTATTCCATCCCTACCCCTCATCCATGCAACAACTATTGGCTTTACAGGACAAGGCTAGAAAGGCCGGCCCCAAGTTCTCCCCCAAGCCCACCAACAAACAGCCCCGCAGCTGCTGCGCGTGAGGCAGACAAGGCAGGAGGAGGAGCACAGTGTCACGCCCAGAGAAGGCCATGTGATAACCAGCTGGGAGGGAGAGGGGGTGAGGAACCTAGGAGTGGTCGAGTGGGCGGAACGCAGAACTCAGGAATCCTGGCTCCCCGCCGGACGCCGATTCCAGCTGCACCCGCGATGCTTTCAGCCCGCGGGAGAGCCGATCCTCGTGTTCGAGCGGCGGCTCGGCCTGGCAGGCGACGGGTGGACGGGCTACGGGGGAGGGATCGGGGGTGCTGAGAAGTCGCAGCAGCCATCCCCCACCCTCTCTCCGCCCAGCATCTCCTTTCCCATCCAGCCGGACGTTCTCCGGGCCGCGGTCTGGCCCGTCTCCAGGTCAACGGCTTCCCGACGCAGCAGGCCCGTCAGGCCCAGCCGTTCGGCACTAGGAACCGCTTCGAGGGGAAGCGGCCGCCGCCCCCGCCACTTCCTTGAGGGTCCCGCGAGAAGAGCCGCCGTTTCCGCTACGGCCGGACCAGGAGCCCAGAGCGAAGGGTGAGGTGAGCCGGGGGCACGGTGACAACGGCTGCGGTGGGACCGAGCGGCCGCCGCTGCCCTGGGAGGAGAAGGTGGAGGAGGAGGAGGAGGAAAGCAGGCCATCCTCGCCCTCGCCGGCTCCACCCATCTCTCCTCTGATTGGCTGACGCCCTCGCTAATGAGCGCCTCTCATCTAGGATTGGCTGGAGAGTGCTGCCTATCAACCTTGCCCCAGTGGGAGTCCAGGTTGCTGAGGGACGCCCCGCTGCAGGCTAGATTTGGGGAGGGGTTGGGGGCCTGGGGCCGACCGACCCACCCCGAGTTTTTGGCGGCTGTCCCTGCCCTGAAGGGGACCAGTAGCAAACCAAGGTGGGCTTGGCCGGGAGTGGAAAGAGAATCTGGAGCTTATGGGGCGAAACTTGAACTACGGCCATAGTAAATGAGTGAGGGTTAAGTGGATAAGGAAGAAGATTTAGAGGCAAGTCCAATTCCGTGTGGAAGAAGGGCCTAGATTTCTCTTGTTAGATGGAAGGGACGTCATACCGAATTTTCGTAACTTAATTTTTGGGGAAATTTCATTTTCTAGGCTTGTTATCTGTCAGAACCCACGTGGAAAATTTGTAGTGTATTGGGGGCAGCAGTGATAGAATACCAGGAAGTATCCGGGCTTCCAGGAGGCAACCTAATTTGAATATTTAACCCCTTTCTCTTTGCTTTTGATTGGTATCTCCCAGAAAAAAAAAAGTAATTAAAGGATAATAGCAGTTCATACCTTTTTTTTTAAAAATTGGAAGGAAGTTAAACTGTTTAAATCTTATGATTAAATGATAAATCGTACACGAAAATATCTTTGGAGTATTCAAATTATTACTACCAGTAATAATTTTAGAATATCTTTCTGATAATTTAGTTGATTAAGTTATTTAGAAGAAAATAGTATTCAGAGCTCTATGTTTGTTACTTAATGATAGATCATGTTCTGATTTGAAAAATTAAAAAATATAAAGATAGCTTTTACAGCTGTTAACTTCCCTGTTAGCTGTTGTTTGTCCCATTTCACATCTGAATTCCTTTTTATGCTCTTAAAGTTAGTGTAAGTATTAGAATATGTAAATATCACTTGAACATTCCCAGCCTGTTCTTTCAGGCACTGCCTTAAATGTGTTCGTCTTTCTTACCTTTGGTGAGTATTTATTTACTTAAGAAATTACCCTCATATCATGTGGTGATGAAATAACACTGGACTAGAAATCTGAAGACCTGGTTTCTAATTCGAATTTGGCCTGAAACTATGGCCCTGCGCAAGCCACGTGACCTTTGGCCTCAGTTTTCTCTTCTCTAAAATGAGTAGGTGTGAACTAAGGTTTCTTACAGCTGAACCAAATATTCTGTGATGATTGGGAACTCCAAGTCTAAACTGGAAACCTAGTAGTTGGTATTATATACATAGTGTAAGAGCTATGTTTTATGTACCTCTGCCTGACCCAACCAAGAAATGGAGATTATTTCATGTAGGAAGTACCCAGCTCTTGGTCTTAAAATAACTTCTCAGGGTGCAAGGGTTAAGAGAGTGCAACCGTTAAGACTTGCTGCACTGATCAGATATCTAAGACTGAGTGCTCTTTGTGGACATTGGAAGGAACTTGCTGCCAAAGGAATGGAGAAGTGCAGCTAAGAATGCATTTTTGCCGCTTTTTGTGGGACTCAATTTCCATGTTGGGAATGTTCCACTAGTAATAATATCTAACAAGTACCTAGCAATATATGATGCTTTTAATATTTTTCAAGCCATATTGACAGATCTTATTTGTGAACTTAAGGGATTTTTAAAAATTACTATGTTTTTTCAAGAAAATTATGTAGACTAAATTACCAGAAATTGTGTTTAATACTGTGTTCTATTCTTCCCAGCCTTAAATCACTCCCTAGAAGTAAAAGAGGTAGATTAATAATTCAGATCATCCTTGGAAATGTTAAATGTAAATACAGTCATCTTCTTTCTCTTTGTTTAAATCTATCCTTTACACTGCTATTTACATAATCTTCCTAATGATTTCATCTGCTCCAAAATGCTTAATGACTCCTTATTGCCTACTGAATAAAATATAAATTTTTTATCCTAGCATTCAAGGCCTTCCACTATTGGGAACTAACTTATCTTTTTACTCTTATCTCTTTTTTTTTTTTTTACTCTTATCTCTTGCTATTCCCCTTCATGGACTTACACATTTAACCAAACTGTACTGTAATATTACTCATTCTTGACTTCCCTTTTTTTGTCTTTTGCCTTTGTCCACCCTATCCCTTTGCTTGGAATGAATCTACCTTACCTTTCATCCTCTTCCTCCAATTTTTGCCTGTTGAAATTCTTTACTTCAAGATCCAGCTTTGGTGATACTCAGTATAGCCTTCTTCTCTATCTTGCATCTCTCAAGCTGGAAGGGTATTCTAAAATTTCTCATAGTATTTTGTTTGTATCTCTCCACACTTATCCCATTATAGTTATATTTGTACATACTTTATCACCTACATTTGATTACAAGCTCTTTGAAGGGCAAAGATACTGTTTCATTTTATCTTTGTATCTCTAGCACCTTGTTAATAGGGCTTAATAAATGTAGTTTTATTTAATTAAACAGATCTTTTTCTTAAAATAGAAATTTTTTAAAATGTGTAAAGCCAAAAATTTCCAGTTGATTTGAATCATAATTTAAGAGATTGGCGAGAGGGAAGAAACAAATGTGGCTATAAGCCAGAAAATTTTCTTGCTGCCTAATCAAAATATCCTCTCATTGACAGGTTTCAGCAAGGCTCACCACAAGTCAGACATTAGGAAAATGTCCATTGGGTAGGGAAAGGATGGGGTTTAAGATGAGGAGCCATCTATAGATACTCTAATATAATACCCTATACTCCAGCCATCTATGTGGAAGTAGCAGTTTCCTATGAGATTTCTTCACAGGTAGCAGATTTTTCTTTTTGATTTTGGGGAAATAACCTCTCCAGGCAGAGTGGGTAGGATATAGTTGCCGGAGTTATAGCAAAGTCTGTTATAGGGAGTATATTACATTTTAGGACTTTACTTTTTGAAATCTGCTTGAATATACTGGCTTATTTTGATAATCTTCAGGTGTCCCTTTGAATAATATGAAAATTACCTGGGTAATTCAAGTAAATTAAAATTCACTTTATCTAGAAATATACTGAAAATTGAGTTACAAGTAGGACGTTTTGACAGTTATTTAAGGAACTGTCTCCATTTGTCACTCTGACAAACTTTGGTATGAGAAATGTACAGTGCAAATAAATCTAGACAGACGCTGAGGGCTTAACTGTCTTTTAGCTGTTTCTAATTTGGTATAATAATTGGATTTTTTAAGCTCTTCAATTCATTTAAATTACCTAGTAGTAAGTCAGATTTATATAGTACTATGAAGTTTACAAAGTATTTTCCTGATAATCCTGTGAGATAGGTAATACAGGTATTATTAACTCCTCTTACAGATGGGGAAACTAAAGCTGAGATTGTGATTTACTGCTAGTAAATATTGGAACTAAGACTCACATTAAGGTTTGTTTAAACTCTCTTGCTATATAGTTTTTTGGCATGTAAAGTCAGGAAACACATCAAAAGATATCAAGTTCCTTAAAATTTTTAAAAATATAGCTCATTCAGCAAGTCTTTTGTGGCAAAGACTCTGCACTGGGTGAGATATAAAATATTTACATGAAATGAGTACCTGCATTTGGGGAGCTTATAGTCTAATGGGAAATAATGTATAATATTGCAGTTAATATATGTAATATTGGTACAACACCTGAAACGTAATGCTTCATTTGCTCCGTTTTTTTTATTTAAGTATATTGGAGAGTTGCAAAACAAAGCACTGTAATGAGTTCATAGGTTGATAACTATTTCTGACTGGAAGGGTGTGAATCAGGGAAGACTTTGTGGAGGAGGTGGTATCTGAGTCGGCTTGAAAGGCTGGGTAAGCATTCAGTAAGTTTAGATAGTGAAAGAGAAGACACTGCAAGTATAGGGAACAGCCTGAGCAAAGGTATTAGGGAAACTTGAAGGCCCAGAGCATACACGGTTTAGGAACAGAAAAGTATTTTTGTTTGATTAGAATGTAGAGTGAATTAACGGAAATAATGAGATAAAGTTTGGAAAGGTTTTGTGGTACAATATTTAATATGATGTATGCCAGTCAGAGGGACATAAACCTTGGCTTACTATTACCTACCAAGTACTGAAGTTTTTGAGCTAAGGTGTGATATGCCCAGATCCACATGTAAGGAAGATTGTTTTGTCATCAGTATAAAGAACGGACTGAACAGGAAGAGATTAAAGACAGAAAACCTGTTGGGAAGCTAATATAATAATCCAGCAAGTAATAATAAAGGCCTGCACTGGGGTCCTTGAATATATAGAATTGGGGATGGATGTGGGAGATACTCTAGAAGTAAAATTGACAGGATTGGTAATGAGAGAGAAGAATGAAATATATTGTCAAAACCAGTGACATGAGGTATGTGTATATGTGTATAGTATATATAATATACCCCTATGTCACCATTTTGATTCAATTTTATATATATTAGAAATAATGAAGTCAAAAGGATGAACAGATTTAGGGAAAAGGATAATAAGCTTGAACTAAGACAAGATTTTCTATAATTTTAGCAGTAAAGGATAAGAAAGAAAGATATACTTTTAAGAATTGGGAAGATCTGATCATTTTGTTTGTTTTTTAGCAGATAAGAAATCAGTGATGAAAGAAAGATTAAAGGCTCATGAAGGGGGGGGGGAGTGGGAGGAATTGATATAGGAACAAGAACCTGAAGAGGGAGGTAGGGAGGGAATAGAATCAAAGAGGTTGGTAGAGAGATTAATCTTAGGAAGGAGGAGTAAAATACCTTGTCTTTGGCTGCCAAAGGGAAAGAGGAAAAGATGCTGATGCCAAGGTATAAGAATGAAATGGGGGGGAGGGGTGAAGAATCTCTAGTCATTTGGCCTTTATTCCCAGGGAAGTGAATAGCTGTGTCATCTGTTATAAGGGTGGAGGGTGGTAGTATGGTTGGGTGCAAAAAGAAAGGAAAACAAGGTTTTCTAGTCCAACTTAAATGAAAAATGAAGCAACCTGTAATCTATGATTAACACATTGAATTTTTTTTTGTGTATCGGTTGAACAGGAAGCCAGGATATCACAGCATGGATCAGTCTAGGTCTAGTTCAGGTGGAGGTAGTGAACAGGCCTCTTCTCAAGACCACCGTCACAGTGAAGATGAGCGAAGATGGCAGCAAGAGCGCCTCAGCAGGGAAGAGGCCTATTACCAGTTCATTAATGAACTCAATGATGAAGATTATAGGTTAATGAGAGACCACAATCTCCTAGGCACCCCTGGTAAGAGATGTATAGCAGGAGAGAAATATTTTGGCATTTAAGAAGACAATTTAGAAGCATAGCAAGTGAAGAGTTCTTTTCAGAGAATCCAAGTACTAGTTTCTGCCTTAAAGTGACAAGTAAAAAAAAAAAACCTGGAATACTCCTTTATCTTGATGTAGGATAGAAAGCAGGAAATATTTCTGCTACACAAGCAACCTAACAAAACAGGTTGATGATACACGAGGACATCTGTCCCATAAGATGTTCTAGAGAGAAATGGAGACATATATTATATGTACACAAACACACACATACACATCTTTAAGCAAAATTTTCATGAATGAAATTACAATCATTATTCAAAATAAGAGTCTACATATCTTTAGGTACAACTACTTATTTAATTATTTGATTTACTACCTCTCATAAGAAGCCAGTGTACTCTGTAGATCCAGCTTGATCATTATATTATATATGATAAGATTTATTAAATGAAGTCCAAGAAGACTTTGGGAATAAATAATAGTTGACATTTCCAGAAGTACTCCTTCCTTGATTTCTACATCAAGTTGAGGAAATCCACAGCATTGTAGTCTGGAGTTTATCAACCTAGGGCAGCTTGCCAAGAGATCAAGGGATAAATTTAATTTGAATAAAAACATTTTTTTTTAATTATTTGGATTTTCTGGTGAATAAATAGAATATACTACTAGAAGTTAAAAATTCCTAGTTATTTACTTTTTGGGCCCAATATTTATAATGCTTTCACTTTCCTTTAGCATCTCCAAAACAATGAACATTTAAATTCTTTCTGTTATAGTATGCTAAAGATTTGTTCTACATCTCATATGTTCCCCTTATAAAACTGAGCAATTAAAATTAGACTGACCTTAAAGTTTACATTTTCTAATTGCTTTTAGGAGAAATAACATCAGAAGAGCTACAGCAGCGATTAGATGGAGCCAAGGAGCATCTAGCATCCCAGCCTGACCTCGAAAACAGACAGACTGAAGGAGGGAATTTGGGAGGTGCTGTGAGCACTTTTTCTTCACTTCCACACGTCATAGATTAACATATACAAAGTGAAATATATTGTTGAACAATCTAGTCTTACATATTCAATTTTTTATTTGATATAAAATTAGATTCATTATTAAGTCTGGCTTCACTCTAAGAATGTGTAGCTTGTCTACCAAAAGGATATAACTAAACTTAACTTCTAATTGTTTATCAGTAGAGAATGGAATGACTAAATGTCTAGATGTTTGATGAAATTTCCATGCATAAATATACACATAGACATATATCTCACTACTGCCATGACTAAACTTTTACTCTTAGACTTCTTACCTTAGTAATGAAGTAGTAAAAAAAAATCCTAGAGTTGTCATGAACTGCAAAAATTGGATGTGGAAGATGAATATGTGATAAAGTTAAATTTTTTATTTATTTTTTTTTTTTTACTGATCTCCATTTTACATGTTTGGAAAACACAATCAAGGACATCTGGTTAGACATGCTGTGCCTACAGTCATACCATGTGTTTGAGTTATCAAAGAAGGAAGTGATTTAAAATGTCAGTGTTTGTTTTAAATGTTTTTTTATTGATGAACTTCAAAGCTCATTGGCCAAAAAAATAATAATAACCCATTTGCTTACTCATACTCAAATATATGTTAAGTTTAATTATATTTTTACAAATAATAAAAAAGAAGCAGCTTTTAAAAGACCATGAAACCAGTGATTTGATTGCATTTAAATGGAAGAGAATTTCTCATACAACTATATGTTTCGATCTTAAAAGAGACCTTCCTTGAAGGTCGTCTTGTCCAAAAACTTTCATTTTAAATATGAAGATCCTTATGTCACTGATGACATTCTTTAATTATGAATAAATATACTAATACTCGGTAGATCCAATGAAGATCTGTATTCATATCTATTTAAAATTTTCTTTTACTATCTAATTAATAATATTAGTCTTTAAAATCTTTAATAAGACAGATCATGGTCATATGGTGAAACTATAATCATCTCACCTCCTTTTAATAGTTAGTGACTGGAAGAATTTTGTGAACAGAATGATATTTTGTAACTTTATTTGTTAAAGCTATGGTTTTCTAAAAAAACACTTAGTGTGACTTTTTACTCTTAGAATTTATTAGTTTAGTAGTTAACAGTAGAAAATATTAAGAGCTGTACAGACTGTACAGACAGGAAGGACACAGTTCTCACAGCATTTATTTGTTCAGTGCATCAGTGTCAGGTGATGAGTTTTCACTGGCAATTGTCTTCAGAACTCCTTTCCTGAGCTCCAAACTTGTGGAAGTTCTGGAATAATAAGGTACAGTTCCTGAAGTTCCAGATTTAGAGTGGATCTTTATTTGATTCCAAAGGTTGATGGTTTTGATTCTTAGCTTTGGCCAAAATAATTTTATACCCATAAAATGAATATACTACTGCCTTTTGTTTCTCTCTACAGTGAGGGTAAGATAATCTGAATAGCCTTTTGTTTTAAAATGTAATAATGCTTTCTATTTACAAAGTGCTTTATGGTTACAGAACATTAATTCATAAGTTTTGATAGTTCACAAAAGCTAGGAGGGATCTCAGAGATCATCTTCCCCTCTCTTCATTGTACAGATGAGGTAACTTGGGATTCAGAGACAAAATGACATAAGCTAGTCAGGTTGTGGCAACACTTGAATACAGGTCTTCTTACAGCTAGTCCAAAGCTTTTTCCACTGCATCATGGTGCCTTTTGTTAGTATTTCATACTTGTCCTGATGTTTCTTATTCTAATGAGGATTTATCTGCTGTGATCATATAGTTATGATTTGAAGTTTTGTGATGTTATTATAGTTCTAGAACTTTAAAATGTAGTCATAATTATTCTGTTAATTTGACTAACTTTGTTGTTTTTTTTAAGCTTCCTATGAAAATAGTATATGTAAATCAATTTTTTCCATGTTTCCTAGATGCAGAGATCCCCAGGGACAGTTCAAATGGGGACTCCCTGTTAGAATGGTTGAACACTTTCCGTCGGACAGGCAATGCAACTCGAAGTGGTCAGAGTGGGAACCAGACTTGGAGAGCTGTGAGTCGAACAAATCCGAATAGTGGAGAGTTTCGGTTTAGTCTGGAAATTAATATAAATCACGAAAACAATGGATTTGAAGCTCCCAGTGATGAATATGCAAGTGTTTCTCATTCTCATGCCAGCAGAAATCATCCTAGAAACAGACACCAAAGAGCTATTAGCCCCGTGGCCAGGAGAACAAGGAGCCAGACCTCAGTGACTCTGAATGGTGACAGTCTCAGCGTCCCAAGGACTAGAATGGCAAGAACTTCAAGGAGGCGGAATTCAGTAGAAATGTCTTTTTCTATGTTGGGAAGAGTAAGGAACAGAAATAGGGAGTCAGTAAGCCTTGCTAGAACAAATTCTGTGAATGATAATCTGAGTGGTCATGCAAACCCTCAGGGAACTAGTGAATACAACATTAGAGAAGGGCCAGGTGCATCTTCACAGCTCCAGGGAAACAGGGGTAGAACTCCTGTTCCCACAAGGAGTGCAAGCCAAAGACAAGAACCAGTAAACTTAGAGTCTGCTATAAATAGTCGAAGCCGGTCACCATTTCAGAGACAGGGTAATGCTATACATTCTGAAGAACATAATTCAAATGTGGAAAATAGACCTTTAGAACAAACCTTTCGAAGGTCAGTTAGGAGGAGACATGTAGCTCGTGTCTATTTAGAGCCAGCTGGGGAACATAGAGGTACTACCCCCACCCCACTGTCCAATTCAGGACTACTGTCAAGAATTACAGTGGAAGGGGAAGAATCCATTAGGCCCACAGCTGCTGTGAGGCGACATCCAACTATCACGCTGGACCTTCAAGTTCGAAGGATTCGTCCAGGAGAAAATAGAGATCGGGATAGTATTGCAAATAGAACTCGTTCTAGAGTAGGATTGGCAGAAAACACAGTCACCTTTGAGAGTAATAGTGGAGGCTTTCGTCGAACCATTTCTCGCTCAGAACGTGCCGGCATTCGAACGTATGTTAGTACCATAAGGATTCCACTCCGTAGGATTTCAGAGAATGGACTTGGTGAGCCATCATCAGTGGCTTTACGGTCAATTTTAAGGCAAATCATGACTGGATTTGGGGAACTGAGTTCTCTAATGGAAACTGAATCTGAGTCTGAATTTCAGAGGAGTGGGCAAAATTTAAGAGAGATGCATTCAGAGGCGAGTAACTCACACACAGTTGATGGCAATCAGCAGAATGAAGTCTCTTTTCAAGACAGACAGGCCCAAGAAGGCAGCATTGAAATGAGTGGTGAAAATGAGAGGACCCAATCTAATAACCGCAGCAATGAAAATAGAGAGAACTGGCAATCTCAAGATGCAAACAATTTAGTTGAGAGTGGGACACTACCTATTCTTCGACTTGCCCATTTCTTTTTATTAAATGAGGATGATGATGATGAGCACTTTAGGGGCTTAACCAAAGAGCAGATTGACAATCTTTCTACACGGAATTTTGGAGATATTGAGAGTGAACTAAGTAAAACCTGTAGTGTTTGTATCAATGAATATGTAACAGGAAACAAGCTCAGGCAGTTACCTTGCATGCATGAGTTTCATATTCATTGTATTGATCGCTGGCTATCTGAGAACTGTACTTGTCCTATATGTCGGCAGCCTGTTTTAGGATCCAATATAGCAGACAATGGATAAAATAATGGAACTTTCTTTAATAATTATATTTTATCATAGCTTAGTGTGTGTTTAAGCATTCAATTTTTTAGCCTATTTGTGATGAGCCAACTGGGATAAATAACAATTTAGATAATGGTTTGGGCTATTTTCTTTAAGAAAAACAAAACTTATTTGAAGATGCAGGAAATTTGCATAAATTTGAAAATGCAAATGATAAATTACAAAATTTAGAACAACTAATATTGCTAGAACCAAATAATCTTTAATATGTTTTTATTTTGTTATGCTAAGCACTTTCATATATGTAGGATACAGTAGGATAAAATCAATTTGCTTATTGTTAACAATGCAACAGACTTTAGAATTCAAATTTTCACAGACTCAGTACTGTGTCAAGAAATTGGTGTCTAAATAGTCACTCATTAGCTTTTTGTTCTAAGAACAATTTCTTTTCATAAAAGAATCTTTTGCTGGATGTTTGCTAAAAATATTTAAGTTACTTGAAATGTTAAATTTAATATGCAGTATACTATATATACATATATGTCTATTTTCAAGATTGAAATGTCCAGTCTGAAAACTAACAGTTTGGTTCTATTTAAATTTTTTGGAAATTTTTGCATGTGGTTTTACACAATGCTTAATGTTGATAAGTTCATCTTGGAAGGTGGGTGGATTAAGGGGACATTTAAAATATATATATACAGTTCAGTACAATGTTTCTGACAATCTGACTTTCAGTAGGCAACAATCTATTATAATAAACAAATATTTCTTTATAGTATGTTTGAACTCGAAATAGATATGAATTCAGAAATGGAACATGAAAATTTTAGGATAGCTAAATTACTTTAACTTTGGTTCGACTTGTTTTTTACCTTATTTTAAAAATGCAAAGACTTCTCTTGGATTATAAAATAATGTATACATTATGCACGGTTTCTCAAACTTATATAAAAACATTTTTTGGAAAGGATACCATTTCTGTACTGAATAAAATGTATAGATAATATAGTGAGTTCTCTTTGAGACATAATAAAATAACTATAACAAAGAAAATGTAGACTTTATATGAACAACAAAAGTCATGTACTAAAAAAAACCCTTTCTATTTCTACAATAAAACATTTATGCAAAGGCTGTGTGTAATATTTTTGTAATCATACAGAATCCGAGTTGGAAGGAGTTTGGGGGGCCCACATAACCTGTACTTTGTACAAGAATTTTTTCTGTGATGTCCCTACAAAGCAGTTAACTAGCCTATGAAGATCTCTAGTGCTATCTACGTCACTGTGTCTGAGACAGTTCATTTTACTTTTTGACACCTTTCAGTTTTTGTAAGTTTTTTCTTTATAGGCTCAGGTAATTTAGTGTTGAAATGGAAACTTAGAGATCACCAATTCATGCCTTTCCCAAATCATGAATCTTACTTCCAAAATTCCTAGTAACTATTCACCCAATATGCAGTTGGAGATTACAGTATGAAGCACAGAGGTGTTATGAAAGCTGAGTGAGTCATCTCAGATGAAGATTATCCTCATCAATGGGCTATGAAACTCTTGGGGAGGTTTAACGGTCTCTAAGAAAGACAGTAAAGGTATATGATTGTGATGGAATACTATTGTCCTACAAGAAATGACATGCAAGATGGTTTCAGAAAAACCAAGGAAAGGTTAGGAGAACTGATGGATGTGAGCAGAGCCCAGAGATCATTGTACACAGTAGCAGCAATATTGTACAATGATCAGCCATGAATGATTTAGGTATTTTCAGTAATGCAGTGATCCAAATTAATTCTGAAGGATGATGAAAAATGCTTAACCATGTCTAGGGAAAACTGAGGGGAGTCTGAATGTAGATCAAAGTATATTTTGTAATTTTTATTTTTTTCTCTTTTTTGGTCTGTATTCTCTTGCAACATGGATAATATGAAAATATGTTTTACAAAACTGCACATGTATAGTCTATATCAAGTGTTTGCCTTCTTAACGCAGGGAGGGAAGGAACTTAAAAAATTATGAAAAATGAATGTTAAATTGTTTTACTTGTAATTGAGAAAAAAATTAACATTCTCTTAAGAAAAAAAGCATAGAGGGGGAGCGTGGAGCTTGGAGCTTGCAGAGACTGTACTGGTGCAGACCAGAGACCAGACCACAAGCAGAGCAAGAACAAGCCACAGCCAGTGGATTCACTCAAAACGGGAATTTGCAGACCTCTCACCACAGGATGCAGGATCTCTCAGAGCTGGGCAAGAGAAAGTGCGGGGCCAGAGGCAGCAATAGCAGCTTCTCCTGGAGCTATCAGCCCACAACTTGGATGTTTAAAAATCACTTACTTGAACTTCTGGGAGCCAAGATGGCTCCTTGATGCTGAAAACTCAGAGATTATTATCCCGGTATAAAATTCTGAAATAGTGGAACCAGCTGCAGGCTTGGGAGTCCTAGAGGAAGGGTGTGACTGAAGCTGTTCCTAGCCTGAAGTGAAGGGCAGGAGGAGTCCCAACAAACCCCATCTCAGCTGACCAGCAAGAGATCTCGAAGCCTAGTAGGTGGGGCGGGGGGAGGGGGCAGCAAGTACTAATACCAGAAGCCCAGGTGTATCATGGAAATCTGAAGACACCAGCACAGCAGGCAGTCAGCTGTTTAGCCTGCCAGAGCTCCAGTTGAGGGGCAGAGGTGGAAACCTGAAGTGGACAGACCATCCCTCCCCCACACCTTACTCTGTGAGCCTCTGGTAACCCAAGGGAAGCATTGAGAGTCCTGGCTTTGGCTTCAAGTCTAGACATCCAGAGGCCATAGCACACAAAGTCAACAATCAGGCCCCTAGCTTCCAGCTTGAGAAGTGTGGGTCAGAGCCCTCTGTACCCCAGAAGCAGAAATCCACTTTAAAAACCAGGGAATAGGCAATCACAATGGGCCAGAAGCAACTTGGAAAGGGAAAACCAAAGATGATTGAATCTTATTATTGTGAACATACAGAATCACTTTCAGGAGACACCATCAACTCTATATCCACACCTGAGACCACAGAAGGAAATATGAGCTGATCTCAAGCACAAAAAACATTCTTGGAAGAGCTCAAGAAAGATTTAAAAAGCCAAATTAGAGAGGCAGAAAACAAATTTACCAATTCTTTTAAAATTACATTGACAAAAATGGAAAAAAAAATCTCACTGAAGAAAACAAATCCTTAAAAAGTAAAATGTGTGAATTGGGACAGGAGATTAAAAATCTAACTGGAGAAAATACTTCCCTAAAAATGAAATCTGAGGGGTGGCTAGGTGGCACAGTGAGTAGAGCACTGGCCCTAGAGTGAGAACTTGAGTTCAAATCTGGCCCCAGACATTTACACACATACAAAAAATTAGGCATGTGACCTTGGGCAAGTGAACCCCAATTGCCCTACCTTCCGCCCTCCAAAAAAAAGTAAATGAAATCTGAACATATGAAAAAGGAGCTTCAAAAACTAATTGAGGAAAATAATTCACTAAAAGTTAGAATCAGTCAAGTCAAAGCTAATGACTGATCCATCAAGAATCAGTCAAACAAAACAAAGATTGGAAAATTAGAAGAAAATGTAAAATATGTAAAATGTAAAAAATCTCTTCAGACAACTGACATGGAGAATCAGATCCAGGAGAGATAATCTAAGAATTATTGGTTTACTAGAAAGCCATGATGAAAAAAATAGCCTGGACATCATCCTCCAAGAAATTATCAAAGAAAACTGTCCTGAGGTCTTAGAACCAGAGGGTAAAATAGTTATTGAAAGAATTCACTGGACACCTCCTGAAAGAGATCCCAAACTGAAAACTTCAAGAAGTATTGTAGCCAAATTCCAGAATTATCAGATCAAGGAGAAAATACTGCAAGCAGCCAGAAAGAAACAATTCAAATATCATAGAATACAGTCAGGATCACACACCTAGCAGTTTCTACATTAAAAGATAGGAAGGATTTCATAATGATATTTCATAAGGCAAAAGAGCTTGGACTACAACCAAGGATCAACTATCCAGCAAAACTGAGCATAATATTTCAGGCAAGGAGATGGGCATTCAATGAAATAAGGGACTTCCAGACCATCCTGATGAAAAAGCCAGAGCTCAATGGAAAATTAGATCTCCAAATATAAGACTCAAGATAGATATAAAAAGGTAAACAGGGAAAACACACACACACAAATTTTGATTCAATAAGAGCAAACTGTTTATATCCATGTATGGGAAGCTGATAACTGTCAATATTGAGAATTGTATAATTATCGCAACATTTAAAAGGGATATACATAGAGGGTGTGGTATAAATTAACTAATCTAATGATAAAACACCTTAAGGGTTGCAAAGGGATTATAATGGGAGAAAAGGCAAGGAGAGGGCAGAAAAGGGTAAATTATGCCACAGGAAGAGGCATAAAAACATAGCTATAGTAGAGGGAAACAAGGGAGGGAGATGAGTATTACATGAACTTTTATTCTCACTGGTTATGGTTCAAAGAGGGATTAACATAAATTAAGATTAGATTCTAATGTTTAGTTTTTAGTTTAGATTCTAGATAATTTTAAAAGACATAAAAACTCATTAGAATAGAGGGAGAGGAATACTGTATGAAATTTACTCATTGGTTTAGGTTCAAAGAGGAAATAACATACATAAAAATCTATTGTGCCCTACAGGCAGTAGGAGGGGAAAGGAAGAAGTAGTAAGGGGAAAGGGTACATAAAGGGAGGGAAGTGCACAGGGAGGGAATACTGAGGGAAGTGGTAGTCAAAAGGAAAACTCTTAAGGAGGGGAAAGGAAAAGGGAGAAATAAAATCATAAATGGGAGGGAATAGGATGGAGGGAAAGACACAGATAGTAATCATAACTGTGAATGTGAATGGGATGAACTCTTCCTTAAAATGCAGGCAGATAGCAGAATGGGATTAAAAACCCTAATCCTACAATATGCTGTTTACAAGAAACACATTTGAAATGGGGATATGCACAGGGTAAAGGTAAAAGGCTGGATTGAATATATTATGCTTCAGCTAAAGTGAAAAAAAAAGCAAGGGTAGCAATCCTTATCTCAGATAAAGCAAAAGCAAAAATAGATCTAATTAAAAGAGATAAGGAAAGAAATTATATCCTGCTAAAAGGCACCATCAAGATTGAAGCAATATCATTAGTTAATATATATGCACCAAGTGGTATAGCATTCACATTCCTAGAGGAGAAATTAAAGGAATTAGAGGAAAAAAAATAGATAGCAAAACTATATTAGTGGGGGACCTCAATCTCTCCCTCTCTGACCTTGATAAATCTAACCTCAAAATAAACAAGAAAGAAGTTAAGGAGGTGAATAGAATTTTAGAGACAGTAGATATGATAGACCTCTGAAGAAAACTGAATGGGGATAAAAAGGAATATGCCTTCTCAGCAGTACATGGTACATACACAAAAACTGACCATATACTAGGGCATAAAAACCTCAATGCAGTGCAGAAAGGCAGAAAGATTAAGTGCATCCTTCTCAGATCATGATGCAATAAAAATTACATGTAATAAAGGGCCATGGAAAGATAGACTAAAAATGAATTGGAAACTAAATAACTTAATCCTAAAGAATAAGTGGGTCAAACAAGAAATTATAGAAACAATCAGTAATTTCAAGAGAATGACAATAATGAGACAATATGCCAAAACTTGTGGGATGCAGCAAAAGCAGTTCTTAGGGGAAGTTTAACATCACTGAATGCATATCTGAATAAAACAGAGAAAATGGAGGTCAGTGAATTGGGCATGCAACTGAAAAAGCTAGAAAAAGAACAAATTGAAAATCCCCAATTAAATACTAAATTAGAAATACTGAAAACCAAAGGAGAGATTAATAAAACTGAAATTATGGAAACTATTGAAGTAATGAATAAAACTAAGAGCTGCTTTTAGGGAAAAAAAAACAATAAAATTGATAGACCTTTAGTCAATATGGGGAGCAGAGAGGGGGGCGGGGGGAGAGGAAGAAAACCAAATTACAAGTATCAAAAATGAAAAAGGTGAATCTACCTCCAATGAAAAGGAAACTAAAACAACAATTAGGAGTTATTTTGCCCAATTGTATGCGCATAAATTTAATAATTTTAGTGAAATGGGTGAATATTTGCAAAAATATAAGTTGCCTAGATTAGCTGAAGAGGAATTAAATTACTTAAATAACCCCATCTCAGAAAAATAAATTGAACAACCCACCAATGAACTCCCTAGGAAAAAAAATCTCCAGATGAATTTACTAGCAAATTCTATCAAACATTTAAAGAACAACTGATCCCAATGCTTTACAAACTATTTGAGAAAATTGGAGGAGTCCTACTAAATTCTTTTTATGACACAAATATGGTACTGATACCTAAGCTGGAAAGAGACAAAACAGAAAGAAAACTGTATACCAATTTCCTTCATGAATATAAATGCAAAAAAATTTAAATGAAATATTAGCAAAAAGACTACAGCAACTTGTCATGAGAATAATACACTTTGATCAGGTAGGATTTATTCCAGGAATGCAAGGATGGTTCAGTATTAGGAAAACTATGAGTATAATTGATCATATCAATAATAAAACTAGCAGAAACCATATGATTATCTCAAAATACAATACCCATTTCTATTAAAAACACTAGAAAGTATAGGAATAAACGGAGTTTTCCTTAAAATAATGAGTAGCATCTATCTAAAACCATCAGCAACTATTATATGGAACAGGGATAAGCTAGAAGCATTTCCAATAAGATCAGGGGTGAAACAAGAATGTCCATTATCACTCCTCTTATTTAATTTGGTACTAGAAATGTCAGCAGTAGCAGTAAGAGAAGAAAAAGAAATTGAAGGAATCAAATTAGGCAAAGAAGAAATTAAGCTATCACTCTGTAGATGCTATGATGGTATACTTAGAGAATCAAGTAAAAAACTACTTGAGATAATAAATTTGGCAAAATTGCAGGATATAAAATGAACCCACATAAATCATCAGCATTCCTATATATTTCTGATGAAATCCAACAGCAAGAGATAGAAATTCCATTTAAAGTTACTGCAGATATTATAAAATATTTGGGAATCTACCTGCCAAAAATAATCCAGGACCTATATGAAGACAATTATAAAACATTTTTCACACAAATAAAGTCAGATCTAAGTAAGTGGAAAAACATCAGTTGCTCATGGCTAGGTTGAGCTAATATAATAAAAATGACAATTTTACCTAAATTAAATTACCTAAACATATTTAGTGCTATACCAATCAATCTACCAAAAATTTATTTTATAGAGCTAGAAAAAATAGTAACAAAATTAATTTGGAAGAACAAAATGTCCAGAATATCAAGGGAATTAATGAAAAGGAATGCTATGGAAGGTGGCCTACCCATACCATATTGTAATTTGTATTATAAAGCAGCAGTCATCAAAACTACTTGTTACTGACTGAGAGAGGAATAGAATAGTGGATCAGTGGAATAGATTAGGTACATGAGACATAGCAGTCAATGCCTATAGTAATCTACTTTTTGACAAAGACCCCAGTTTTTGTGATAAGAACTCACTATTTGACAAAATCTGCTGGGAAATCTGTAATATAGTGTGGCAGAAACTGGTCATAGAGCAGTATCTTACACCGTATACCAAAATCAAGTCTAAATGGGTAGATGATCTACCGCAAGCAATCTGGGAGATCAAGTAATATTATACCTGTCAGATTTATGGAGAAGGGAAGATTTTATCACCAAACAAGAGTTAGAGAGCATTATGAAATGCAAAATGGATAATTTTGATTACATTAAATTGAAATGTTTCTGTACAAATAAAGCCAATGTAACCAAGATTAAGAGGGAAGTGGAAAACTGGGAAAGAATTTTTACAACCAGTGTCTCTGCTAAAGGCCTCATTTCTAAAATATATGGAGAATTGAATCAAATGTATAAGAATACAAGTCATTCCCCAATTGATAAATGGTCAAAGGATATAAACAGGCAGTTTTCAAAGGAAGAAATTATAGATATCTATAAGCATATGAAAAAAATGCTCTCAATCACTATTGATTAGAGAAATGCAAATCAAAACAACTCTGAGGTGCCACATCTCACCAGTCAGATTGGCTAAGATGACAAAACAGAAAAATGATAAATGCCGGAGAGGATGTGGAAAAATTGGAACACTAATACATTGTTTGTGAAGTTGTGAACTGATTCAACCATTCTAGAGAGCAATTTGGAACTATGCCCAAAGGGCTATAAAAATGTGAATACCCTTTGACCCAGCAATACCACTTCTAGGGTTGTATCCCAAAGAGATCATATAAGTGGGAGAAAGACCCATACATACAAACATTTATAGCAGCTCTTTTTGTGGTAGCAAAGAATTGGAAATCAGGGGGATGCCCATCAATCGGGGAATAGCTAAACAAGTTGTGGTATATGAATGTAATGGAATACTATTGTGCTATAAGAAATGAGGAGCAGATGTACTTCATAATAACCTGGAGAGAGTTATATAAATTGATGTTGAGTGAAAAGAGCAGAACCAGGGGAAATCTGTACACAATTACAGACACAACGTATGTGTGATGACTAACTTTGATAGATTGGGCTCCTCTCAGCAATGCAAGGTTATAAGCCAACTCCAAAAGACTCATGATGGAAAGAGACATCCACATCCAGAGAAAGAACTAGAGTCTGAATTGCAGACTGAAGCAAACTACTTTCTCTCTCTTTTTACTTGTTTTGTTTCCTCTTTCTCATTGTTCTCCCCATTGGTTATAATCCTTCTTTACAACCTCAGTAATGTTCAGTGTGAAGGTATTTGTAGATCCTATATTTGATTTCATGCCACCATTGCGGGGGAAGGTGAGAGTGTGAGAGGAGAGGAAGGGGAAGAAAGTTTAAAACTCAAGGGATTGTAGAACTGAACGTTGTAAACTAAAAGTAAATAAATAAATCTTTAAAAAAAAAAAAAGAGCATATAGAAAGAGAAGAGAACCCAGGACTGAGACTTGGGAATCATCCACAGTTAGGAGGTATGATGATCACAACAATCCAGGAAAGGAAACTTAAGTGTGGTCAGATAGGTGGAGAACCAGGGAAGAGGAGTGGCAGGAAAACCAAAGGACAAAAGAAGAATGAGAAAAGCTGTGAGATTTAACAATTAAAAGAGATTATTGGTAACTGGAAAGAGCAGTGTCAATTGAATGATGCAGCAGGAAGTTACATTGCAAAGAATTTAGAAGTGAATGAGAGCAAAGGAAGTGAAAATAGTAAGTGTAAATAGCTTTTGCTTAAAATGATGGTGAGCCCAGTGTGAAATTTTCTTGTTTTTGTTTTAAGACACGCTAAACTGGGGGCATATTTGTACATAGTAGGAAAGAAACTAGTTATTTCAGGATTTATGAAGGGATTATTGAGGATGAAATCTGATGGAGACAGAAGATACTAGGATCAAGAGCCTTTGTAGCAGAATTGGTTTTGGGAAAAAGAAAGGCCATCTCATCAGAGACTAGTAAAAAGGATTAAATAGTATAGATGGGTTTTGAGGTAAAGAGAAGAGGAGAAGCCCTGGGGCCTCATAGTTGAATGACCTTAGTTTTCTGAATAAAGTAAATGGTGAGGTCTTTAGCTAAAAGTCAGGAAGCGGTGAAGGTGTTTTGAGGAGAGAATGTTGGGGATTAAATTCTAAGGGCCATGAGGGATTCAATTAGGGAAGAGTTAAGTATTGCTACAGTGAGAGTCCACCTGAGAATGGTATAATAAATCTATAGTGTTATCCAATCTGCGTGCTTGTGCAACTTCTTCAAGCTCTGTTTAGCAGCATGTGTTTAAGACTAGAGGAGGGTGGATAATGGGAGTAGTCTAGGGTTGGTGTTTAATAAGAAATTTGCTCCAATATGATAGCAGTGGGAGGGATTTGATAATTAGCTATAGGATTAACACTGGGAAGGGAGGAAAGTGGAATCAGAGTAGAAGTAATGTCCTTAGCAAATATTAAAGGACAGGGGGAAATATGTCTCATCAATGACAAGGAATAAGTTTACAGAGTATAAGCCGTTGGTAAACATGGAATGATTGAGAAATGTTCCCATTTTTGACCAAGGAAATGGAATGCTTATTTAATGGTGAGATCCAGGGTATGACCATCACCCTGTATGGCTGAGGTGGAGTGTAGAAATAAGTAATGGGATCTGAGGAGACTGAAGAAATAGTTTAGGGAATTACAGGGAATGTTACCTTGAATGTTGTAGTAACCCAATATAAGGGCAGAAGTTATGGAGGAGTGAGTGAGTCAAGTATGAAGAAAGCAAGGAGTATTATCTGTATGCTAGTATACAATGTTTACCATCATTTGAATAGTGTAGAAAGTTTTAGTAGCATGATCTTCAAAGGAATTGGTTGCTTAATTCTGACAGCAGAGAGTTTAGAAGCAAGTGGAGAGCAAAGAATATTTCAACTCCCCTCCAGGATTAGTGTTCCAGGGAAGAGAAAGAATGTGAGTGAAGGCGATGAGGTGCAGGCTCTGGGATCTCCCCTCCCCCCTTTTGAGCTCTCCTTGAATCTTTGAGGTACATGCTCTGGGAAACCCCTTAAAGTCTGATTGAATCTTCCCACTTGATGAGGCATTTGCGGAGGCCATAAGTATTTCATTGTGGCTGGGCCCAAACCTCTGTTACTAGCCTGGCCCTTCATTGTCCATCTGCTTCCCACCCTGGAGCCTATAAAAATATCAATCCACCCTCGCATTGATCTTATTAACTCCTCCTGAAGACCCTCCCCAAACTCCTCCTCCAGACCACCCCTAGATGCCTCTGTATATAAGACCCCATCTATCCTCCCTGTGTGAGAACACCACAGAATGCACTACCACAGACTTGCTCTGTCCTGCTTGCCCAGTGCAAGCATCACAGATACCTAGGCTCATTAAGAGTCTACCCCATATGGCGAACTTGAACTTTCAATAAACTTTGTTTTTCTTTAGTTGAGATGACTTGAGTTGAATTCTTTTGGCAGGGAGTCGAATTCTTTCAGCAGGACCAGACATGTTGGTATTTTGGGGTCTCAGGCAACCCTAACCCTCTTTGGGTACCCTCTTCAAAGGTACGTCTATTGCTGAAGAGGGTATAGCGTTGTCTTGGGGAAGCCGAAAGGTCTTGGTGAGAACAAGGAGTTGAAGGATTATGACAGGAAGAGGTCCAGAATGAGGGGAAGTTTGTTCAGTATGGAATTGGAACTTGAGAGGGCACTGGAAGGAGTAAGCGGCTTGAAATGAAACTTGAGTGGGGTAGAGCTGAGTAGAATGGAGATAAAAGAACAAGAGGTGGGGATTTGGTATAGTTTATTCCTGGGTTTCAGGCAATTAAATAATGCAGGAATAGGGAGAGTAACAGTCAGTGAGAATATGGTAGCTATGGGAGTAGAAATTGGGAGCAGATGAATTATAATAGAATCTTGAAAGAGTGTAATTGCTGGACAACAGACAACCTATTGCTTCTCCATACTGGGTGGGCAGCCACGGTATGTGATGACTGCCTTTGGTAGATTTAGCCCTTCTCAGCAATGCAAGCACCTAAAACAATTCCAAAGGACTCATGATGGAAAATGCCATCCACATCCAGAGAAAGAATATAGAGCAAAGCAGACTATTTTCTTTTTTATTGTTTTTGTTCTATTTTGTTTCTTTCTCATGGTTCCTTCCATTCATTCTAGTTCTTCCATACTAAGACATGACTAATGTAAAAACATGTTTAATAGGAATGTATATGTAGAGCCTATATCAGATTGTATGCAGTCTTGGGGAGGAAGAGGGAAGAAATTTAAAACTTACAAAAGGGAAGGTTGAAAACCAAAAATAAATAAATTAAAATAAAATAAATAAGAGGTTGAACTAGATAACCTTAAAGAATCCCAATGCTCAGTATATGACAATTGACAATTGTCAGTTATAACTCAGTGGCTTATTATTAGGCTCAAATGAGATATAGTATAAAGAACTCACCTTAAGGTGTTGACCATCCTGATAGCATATTAAGAATATAGGAAGAATAATGATTTTAAACCTGGAAGAGACCTAAAGATTATTTAATCCAATCTACTCATTTTATAAATGAGGAAACTGAATTCTAGAAGTAACTTACTTAGAATTTCACCATCCAGGTTTCTTGACTTGTAGGTTTTACCATGCTGAATGCCTACTATGTGCAAGATAATATAGTAAGTGTATGAGGTAGATACAAAGAAACAGAAGATATGGTCCTTTCCTCCAGGAGCCTGTTGTGTGCATAAAATCAGTCTGTGAGTACTCTGGATATTAAGTGCTATAAGAAGTTAAGGGGAGTGAGAGATGAATTTTAGCTGAGTTACTCCTTCATGGAGGAGATATGATTTAAATTGGGCCTTGACCCCTTAAACTGGATGGAATTTTGCTCTGTTGAGATAAATGAGTAAAAAGGGTAGCACAAGTTTAGAATGGCCATTGAGAAAGTTTGATGGTCTGGAGAACTCCCTGGAGTCATAGACATGTGGGGAAAATCCTACAACATGTCCTATAATTCTCAGTACCTGTACCTTAGGGACTGCTAAAAGCAGACTGCCCTCCAGAGAGGTTATTCTCTTCTTGGTTGAACTGACATATTATCTGCTTCCAAGTCAAAAAACTCATTCTATTTGGCATATTCTATTGTTTACCTTAAATTTGTATAACTTCTCTGATTTCTTTTTGCTGTTTACTTTGATAAAGAGTTTTACTAGCTATTCATTTCCTGTCATTTATGTAACCAGAGTTGGTGGGAGGGAGCTAAGTTGGCAAGACAAATTTAACTGTTACTTTGCCCTTGAGAACCATCAGGGAAAGTAGCTTTTATTCTTAACTCTTTATCATATATATATACATATGTGTGTGTATATATATATATACACATATATATACACACACACATATATATGTCGTAAATGATGATATATACATATATATGTATCTAGACTATGAATATTTGATGTGTGGCAGATAGATAATTTTAACTAGACAATTCTCTTGAAGACAGGAGAGTAGAAGAAAAATCACCCAATCTTGATTGTTGGGGATCCTGGCTAGCCCTTCATTTTGTATAGATGAAAACTGAGACCCAGAGTGGGCCACATCATGACTTAGAAAACCACAAATTAACATTTGTTTGATTGTTTTTTAATTTATTTTGTTGAACATTTACAAATTACATTTTAGTCTGATTTGAGCAGTACTCAAGAATATTGGGGGCTTGCTTACTTGGTTCCTCCAAGCTATGAGTTTGACACTTCTGCTCTAAAGTCAGTGTTCCCTGAGTCCAAATCCAACCTCAGATACTTATTAGCTGTATGACCCTGGGCAGGTCACTTAACCCTGATTGCCTTCCCCCTACCCCAAAAAAGTCATTGTTCTTTTCACTGATGTATATGTGCATAAAAAAAAATCTTCTATTATATATGGATATATATGTATTTGTTTAATTTTTTGTATATATACTTTGTTGTCTTACATATACCTCTGTTTCGAGTCAGGACTTTTTCTGACTAAAATATTAAAATGTATATGCATACAAAACATTTTTAAAATTTTTACTGATTTTTTTGTTGTTGTTGTTTTGTTTGGGGTTTGTTGTTGGGGTTATTTTTTGTTTTTTGTTTTTGTTTTATGAATCTCACTTTTGGTTTATATACCGTGTCTATGCTTTTATTCAGCTTATCCACTTTGGACTTTTTGTCTTGTTCTGGTCGTGTCATCTTTTTCTATTATGAGTAACTTGTCTTTGGCTTCCTTTCTCACAAGTTTTGGCCCTTCAGTCCTCCAGTGCTAAGGCACACTTTCTCCCTCAGAGACCCAAAGGTTAACCATCCTCAAGTTGAGGTGTGTGAGTGGCTAACCAGTTCACTGACCAGGAAGAAGACCAATTCCAGTTAGCTTTCTAGTTCCCATTCCATTGGGCATGGGAAAAAATCATTCCTTCTATCTGACTTTGTGCTCATTGGTCTGTGTTCTTTACCTTTATCTTCTTATGTATTGTACAGTGGTTCCAGTTGTATCTGACTCTTCATGATCCCTTTGGGGGTTTTCTTAGCAAAGATACTGGAGTAGTTTGCCATTTCCTGTTCTAACTCTTTTGGCAGATGAAAGAACTATGGCAAAGGAGACCTGCCCAGGGTCACACAGCTAAAGAGTGTCTGAGGTCAAATTTGAACTCAGAAAGATGAGTCTTCCTAACTCTTGGTGTGGCACTCTATCTACTGTGCCACCTAGATACCTAGATTTTTATGGCTGGGTAGACTCAATATCTTCTTCCTCTTAAGGAAAGATTGATGAGTCACTGTAGTTTCAGAATCAGGTAGGATTTTTCTCTCCGTCCCTTGCCCTTCTCCTCACCTCCACCCTGCCAAGCCCTGCCATGGTCAGACCAGGATACTCCTATGAAGCTTTTTCTGATTACTACACTCTCTTTAGTATAGCCTGGGAGTTGGGACAGTGAACACAAGCTTTAAATATTTAAACTTTCTTCTACTATTATTATTACTTAATGAGGCTTTTACCCCCTTAATTATATATAATTATAATATTATATTATATGTAAATATATAATATAATCATCCCTGATTATAATTTCATAAGTGGTTTCTGTTGTAATAACTCCATATTTCTTATATATTTCCTCCTTGTGAGATTTTTAGGTAGAAATCATCTTTCCCAACATTTTTCTGATAGCTGACTTAGGTTAGTACTATTTGACACTTGGGCAACAACCAATCAAAATGAAGAAAAATGGACTAATTTTAATACAATAGCACCAACATTATCCATTGTATTTACCATGAATGTTGTTGTTGTTTGGTGGTATCTTCCTTTACAGTAAGTGGAGTCAGTTTATATGTTGCTCTTTTCTTCTTCATATAAGTTTCCCTGTTCCCTCCAATATAGCATTTCCATTTCCTTTTCCTACCATAATTCTTCATCTTCATCATTCCTTATAGCACAACATTATTCCATCATATTTATGTACCACAATCACATTAGCCAGTCATTTCCCTATTTGGGGGGGGCACATGGATTATTTTCAGTTTTGGTGGAATTTTTTGGTGGTTTGTTTTGTTTTGCTATTAGCAATAGTACTACTTTGAATATTTTTATACAGATGGGTGCTTTCTTTCACTAACCTCCTTAGAACAGAAACCAGAAAGTGAGATTTCTGGGATGAACATTTGAAAATAAACATATGATTTCTCCTCCCTCCCCCCCCCATCAAAGTTTATAAATCCCTTGAAATCTGTCTGGGAACCTCTACTTGATACCTTCCTTCTAACTGTCCAAGAAAGAGTTGAGAACAGATAGAACCATTAGCTTTCAAGCTGCTCTTCCAGCAGAATCAATCAATCAATCAACAAACATTTGTCAAGCACCTAATATGTGCCAGGCTGTATGTCAAGTGCAAAAAGCCAGAAGAATGAGAGTTGAGTACAGGCCTAAAGCCAAATAAGTATGCAAAAGAGGAAACCTACCAAATGCTAAGTCAAAATGGATAATTATTGAAGTTTAATTGTAAGAGGTACTGAATATATGTCTAGATGTTTAATGTTCTCTCAGGCTTGCCATGAATTGTGTTGCTCCCCAGTCCTCCATTATTATGGCTTTCCTAGGTCAGGAGTAATATAGAAGAAACCTGGAACTATCTAGGTACTTCACAGAGCCACAAAGCTCTACCTAGCTGCTGCAGGGTACACATTTCCTATGCAAGTGTGGTCTGAGCTCCTCCCTTTCCCCTTTTCCCTTAGTAACATAAGAATTAAATTCATTAAGCCTTTCCCCTCTCTCTTTCCACTCCAATCACATTACTAGGCATAACTACTCCCTTGTTGCTTCCCAAATTCAAATCCTAGTTCTGGATAGCTCATTTCTAGTGTTGTTATTCATCCTAATTATCATATCATTGACATATTTTGGCATAATCTTTTACCTGCCCAGTCCAAACTCCCAGCGAGACCATTCCTCTGCTGAAGTACTGTCATGTTTTCATATTGATACTTCAGTTTATCACAGTACCTGGAACCTTGTAGGTGCTTAATAAATATTTATTGATTTATTACTTCATTAAATAAAGTAGTTATCTTGACCTAATTTCTACTGTTTCTGCATTCCTGGTATCAATCTTCTATTAGTTATGTCGGGGAATCTTATCCATCCATCTTGCATCCTCTTTATTTTTGTGATAGAACTGCTTACCATTCTGGGGTGGAGCAAGAAGAGGCTGACCTATGACTTCCTTGGTAAAAGGGATCTCCCAATGAGGAAATCTCCCTCTTATCAATTCAGACCATTCCCTGCCCTGCTGAATATTCCTTTAGAGAGTTGCCTGGGGGCGCCAGAGAGGTTGAATGAAGTTGTCTGGTGTCACCCAGCCTGGAGGTATCAAACTTGAACAAAAGATTTTGTTGTTGCTGGGTCATTTCCAGTCATGTTTGACTCTTTATGATTTCATTTGGGGTTTTCTTGGCAAAGATACTGGAGTGGTTTGCCATTTCCTTCTCCAGCTTGTTTTACAGAAGAAGAAACCAAGGGACATGGGGTTAAGTGATTTTAATAGGGTCACAAAAAGCTAGTGTTGGAAGCCAGATTTGAACTCAGGAAGTCTTCCTGACTCCAGGGTTAGCACTCTTTCTATCGTACCACCTAACTGCCCTTTTGTTACAATAGCTTTCTAAAGAAAGTCAGAGAGTTTATTTACAAACAGTACTGGAGTGTCTGAAACAGCTCCTAACTCTAACCTATTCAAGTCAATCGTACCACTCCAATCTTCAGACTGTTTTAATCCCTTTTGCCACTGTAACAAATTATATCTCTTTTTAGGAACTTTAAACAAACATAGTAATTACTTAGACTGCCAGTCCCTGCCAGAAGTATCAAAGTCAAGTCAGACAGGATTTGCAACATGCAGCAAATAGGCTATGCCATGTGGTCAAAGTTCAAGACAAAGGCAACAGATGAGAGAGAGAAAAGGTTCTATTCTTCTGGGTCAGAAGGGCATCTTTTTGCCTGGAAGCAGCCCAGCAAACTGTATAGATCCTGAGAAGAAGTTACTCTAAATCTGTCAAAGCTTTGTCCTAAGAAACCTATAGGTGGGAGGGGGTGAGGGGAGTGGGGTTCTACCCTCTCAATGAGAAAAAAAAATTTCTATTCATTCAATAAATATTTTTTAAAATGTTTATCATGTAATTGTACTCAATAAATTAAGTGGGAACACTTTGCTAGGCCTGGGAGGGTTAGTTACTAAGAAAGTTAGGCTGCATCTAAGAGCAAATTTCTTATTAATTCAAGGTAGTAGACTCCACATGACTAGAGATCTTCAAAGCAAAGCTTAGGTGATCTCTTGCTATATATGTTGCTAAGGACATTCATGTTCATGTGTGACTTAGACTTCCAACTCTGAGATTCTATGAAAATTGAGATAAGACACCTCATCCCTGACTTCATTGCAGCTTACAGTCTGGTAAAGGAGACGAAAAAATAAACATAATGCACAATCACCAAATAAGAAATGGATTACAATGGGACAGAGCAAGGAGCAAGGTGAGGGTGGACAGGGAAAATCATCCTCGGATAGGTGACTTGAAGTGTTTGTGGAGCAGGACTTTTGAAATGGGCTTTCAGGATGAGTTCATGTAAAAGTGAAGGGAATGAGTACTGGGAGGGCATTCCAGGCAAACAGAACAGCACAATCAAAAAGCATGGAGGTTAAATGGGACATTGGAAGAACAGAGAATAGAACCATTTGTTTGGAGTACTCAGTGGATTGATAGGTACTGGCATAAAGTAGAGTTGCAAAGGGAAGGGTAGTATCAGACTGTAGAGAGTCTGAAATAGTAATAGAAAAGTTCAATGGCAAAAAAGAACCAATGAAGGTTTGTTTGTTTGTTTTATTAGAGGGGTGGTATGATCAGATCTATTTTTAGAGGAACTTCACACATTTATGTCAGATTTTGTCTACATGGGATCAGAATACTTTCCTCATTATTCCATGAGTGCTTTTAGCATTCAGACAGCCCACGCTGTACTTCTGAATCATGTATGACCTATGATAAATACAAAAAATTTACTCAAAGACACATAATTTAAGACAATTTCAAGAATGACATTAATATCTCAGGTTAGGGCATGTTAGGAAAGCAAAAGCCCAGAACTAGTCAAGGCTTGCAAAATATGCCAGGCGTGACAAAAAAGGCATAGCAGGGGCAATTAAAAAAAAAAAAGAACAAGGAAGAGATAGGCCTGGTTTTTTTTGGAGTGGATGGAATAATATTAAAAGATGACAGAAAGAATTGTTTCACTGTCAAGAAAAATCATTTTCAGATTAAAGAATGGAAACCCAAGATAAACATGTTAGTAGAAATCAGTGAACAAACATTTATTTAGCATTTATTGTGTACCAGCACTGGGGATTCAAAGAAAAGCAAAAATACTACCTTTGCCTTCACACTCTTATGTACATACCTACATGTCCACAAACTTATACCGTGTTGGCTGGTGGGTTGGTGTCCTTCATTTTTGAAGAGGACCTAAATGACATCACTGTGCTGGAGTCCAGGTACAGACCAATACAAGCTTGGAAGACTCTACTAGAGGTTGGGCACAAATAGTCTGTATGGACATTTGTAGTGGAGATAAATCTAAATTTGCGCATCTTGCATTTCTTTTGAATTACTGCAATTCTGCTTCACTTATAGAGCACAACCTCTTCTTTGATGCAGGTCACCATGCTGGGCAGTCCTGTGCCGGTGTCTCCCATGTCTCACAATCAATACCAAAGTTCTTCAGAGAGACCCTGAGAGGATTGTTATATTGCTTCTTTGGCCCACAATGCAAATGCCTGCCTTGCATGAGGTCTCCATAAAATAGTCTTTTGGACAAAAATACATTTGGCATTTAAAAAACTTGGCTGGCCCTCAGAATTATACTCATTTCGGTAGAGTTTGAATGCTCGGTAATTTAGCTTGAAAAAGGACTTCAGTGTCTGGCATCTTATCCTGCCCAGTGATCTTCAGAATCATCCTAATATATTACACGTACCGTGTGGTATGTTTGTGTGTGGGTGTATGTGTGTGGGGGGGGTGTGTGCATTAGATAGTAGAGGAAAATGAGTGATATGAGATGAGGTGAGGAGAAGGAAGAACTCTTGGTTCATGGCCTCTTTTCTTTTTTTGGTGAAACATGACAGCTGAAAAGTGGGGAGAGGAGATGCTTCAAGAAGTTCAAGGGCAGAGAATAATGTTTGGAATAGTTACTATGGTGAGGGAGATACAGCAAACCAACTAGAGATAGTGCATACAAAGAGATGTACATACACATAGTTTACATATGTATTTATGTATATGTGTGTAGAAAGAGAGGAAGAAAGAAAAGATAGAGGGCCATCATAGAGGGAAGGCGGCAATGGAGGGTGGAGGGAGAGTGAGAAAAGCCTCTTGCTGAATATGAGATTTGAGCTGAGTCTTGAAGAAAGCCAGGGGAGTTATGAGGTGAAGATGAGGCAGAAGAGTTTTCCATCCACATGAGAAAATTAGTGTACTAATTCACACTTTGTGAGCATGACCTGGATGGAGATCCAGCAAAGAAGACTTGGAAGGACTGATTGAACATGTAGGAGAAGAACAAGGAGAGAAAAGCATCATGAAAAACCTAGAGAGGAGAGAATATTAAAAAGATCATGACCAGTGGTGTCAAAGGCCACAGAGAGATCAAGAACCATGAGGACTGAAAAAAGACCGTTAAATTTGGGAATTAACAAATCATTGGTAACTTTGGTAGTTTAAATAAAATGATGAACTTAGAAGCCATATAGTGGAAAGTTTAAAAATTGGAGGTAACCAGTGTAGAGGACTTTCTAAAGGAGTTTAGTTTTGGTTGAAGAGAGAGATCAGATGATAGAAGGTATGATTGGAATGAGGCAGTTAAATGGATGGCTCAGTGGATAGAAAGTTGAGCCTGGAATCAGTAAGACCTGAGTTCAAATTTGGCCTCAGACATTTATTAACTGTGTAACCCTGAGCAAGTCACTTAAACTCTGCTTGCCTTAATTCACTGGAAAAGGAAATGGCAAATTACTCCAGTATCTTTGCCAAGAAAACCTCATGGATAGTATGGTCCATGGGGTCATAAAGAGTTGAACATAAGAACACCACCACCACCAATGGTTGGATCAAGGAAGAGGTGTTTTTTTTTTCAGGTTGAGGAAGACATGGGAACATTTGTAGGCATCAGGGAGGGATCCAGAACATTAGGGGGAGATTAACGATAAGGAAGTAGGAATGACTATAGGGATCATTTGCTGGAGAAGAGACAGGATGGAATTAAGGATACATGTAGATGGGTTTGCCTTGTCAAGAAATGCCACCTCTTCATCAGAGACATACAATGGAAGAGGAGATAGTGGAGTGATGTGAGATGAAGTAAAGAAAAGGAAGAATCCTTGGTAGATGGCCTCTTTTTTTTTGATGAAACATGAAGCAAGACACTCAGCTGAAAAGTGGAGAGAGGGAATGCTTCAAGAGGTTCAAGGGCAGAGAATAATATTTGGGATAGCCACTGTGGTGAGAGAGATATAGCAGTTTGACTAGAGATAGTCTAGTTGCAGTGAGGGACTAGTTGAGATTATGTGTCATAAATTTTATAGCAAAGTCAGTCATCACAGTTTTTAATTTTTCTCCAGCTTCATTCAGTAATACATGTACAGAACTGAAGAGATAGGGTAGCAAAGCAAACAAGGCTAGAGCACCTGCAATGCATGATCAGCAATAAGATAAGGAGGCAACTAATTCAAGAAGAAAAAAAAGTGTAGAGATAGGAAAAGTGAGAAAGCAAGCATAGCCAGAGCAAGATTGATGACCTAAGACTGGTTAAGAACAGGATTAGGGGTCATAAGGTATAAGGAAAGATAGAGCATTAAAAGATTATGACTAGATAAAGGAATTTGGGGATTTGTGAACACAGAAGTAGAAGAGATGTGGGCAAGATCAAGGGTATGACCATCTCTGTGTGTAGCTAAGGAGGAAGAAAGGGATGGAGGAGTAGGTCATAGGAATTAAACAGACTGAGATACCAGGAAGTGAGTATTTGAGGGAGCATCAATATACATACTGAAGTGTCCTTGCATGAGATCAGGAGATGGTGGTAGAGATAGAAACTGAGTCAGGCAAAGAATTGGAAATTGAGGGGATGCCCATTGATTAAGGAATGGCTGAACAAGTTGTGGAATATGAATGTGATGGAATATTACTCTCCCATAAGAAATGATGAGCAATATGGCTTCAGAAGAACCTGGAAAGATTTACATGAATGGATGTAAGGTGAAGTGAGCAGAACTAGGAGAGCACTGTAAACATTAACAGCAATACTATATGATGATCAGCTATGAAGGACTTATCTCTTCTCAGCAATGCAATGAAGCAAAACAATTCTAAAAGGCTCATGATGGAAAATATTATCCACATCCAGAGAAAGAACTGATGGAGTCTGAATGCAGATCAAAGCATGCTATTTTTACTTTCTAGGGGTTTTTTTGGGCACTTTTTTCCTTTTGTTCTGTTTCTTTTTACACATAACTAATGCAGAAACCTGTTTTACATGATTGCACATATATAACATATATCTTACTATCTTAAGGGAGGAGAGGGGAGATAAAGGGAGGGAGAAAATTTGGAACTCAAATTTTTATTTAAAAAAAGAATGTTAAAAACCATCTTTACATATAATTGGGAAAAATAAAATACTATTTAAAATGGAAAAAAAAAGAAATGGAACCATGAACAGAACTCACTGGATGGAGAAAAGAAGAACAATGGCCTGGGAATCAATAGGTAATGGCCACCACCGGATTCTGGAGTGGTCGACAAACTTGTCTCAAAGGAAGAGGGGCTGTTTGGTTGGTGGTATTAGAGGGACAGAAGGACTGTCCCTTATGTAGCAACGGGGAACAAAGAGTATTCCATCTCTTTCACCATGAATAATGACTTGAAAGTATTCAAGGTTGGGGAACCTTCAGCCTTGAGGCCACATGTGGCTCTTGAGGTCCTTGGGTACAGCCTTTTGACTGAGTCCAAAATTTACATAACAAATCCTTTCATTAATAATTATTTTTACTTATCTTTAGTTAATTATTTAATTAATTACTTCATAATTATCAATTATTTATAATAATTATTCATATATAGGAGAATTTTTAGATTATTGCAAGAACTTACCATTATTATTGCTGAACCACTAAAAGTGATCTTTGAGGAAATATGGAGAACTTAAATAGTCCCATTGGACTTGGGGACAAATAAATAACTAGATTTTTGCAAAGATATAAAACCTGTAAACTATAGAGTGGTGAGCTAGGTAGTACAGTGGATAAAAGTGCTGGGCCAACTTTAGTACAAAAATATTTATAGCAGCTCTTTTTGTGGTGGCAAAGAATTGGAAATCAAGGGGATGTCCATCAATCAAGGAATGGCTAAATGAGTTGTGGTATATGAATGTAATGGAATACTATTGTGCTGTAAGAAATAAGGAGTAGAAAGACTTCATAATAACCCGGAGAGACATATAAACTGATGCTAAGTGAGGGGAGAAGAACCAGGAGAACTTTGAACACAATTACAGACATATTATAGGTATGATGACTACCTTGGATAGATTGGGCTTCTCTCAGCAACACAAGGTTCTAAGATAATTCCAAAAGACTCATGATGGAAAGGGAAATCCTCATCCAGAGAAAGAACTATAGAGTCTGAATGCAGAATGAAGCAAACTACTTGTTCTTTTTTTTTCTGTTTTATTTTATTTTGTTTTGTTTCTTCTTTCTCACTGTTCACTCCACTGTTTATAATCCTTCTTTACAACTTGACTAATGTTTAATGTGAAGGTATTCATAGATCCTATACTTGTTTGCATGCTGCCATGGTGGGGGGAGGGGGAGTGTGATGAAAGGGAGGGGAGAAAATTTGAAATTCAAGGGATTGAGGAAATGAATGTTGTAAACCAAAAGTAAATAAATACATTTTTTTTTAAAGTTCTGTGCCAAGAGTCAGGAAGACTCATCTTTCTGAGTTCAAATCTGGCTTCAGACACTAGCTAGGTAACGCTGGGCAAGCCACTACACCCTGCTTGCCTCAGTTTCTTCATCTGTACAAGGAACTGGAGAAGGAAATGACAAACCACCTCAGTATCTCTGCCAAGAAAATGTTAAATGGGGTCATGAAGTCAGACAAGACTGAAAACCAATTAATGTGAACGTGAGCTTGATGATGGTTCCCAGCAATGTTATAGAAAGAATTCCTGAAAGATGGTTTCTGAAAATATAGAAAAGGAAAGTAAGGATTGCTATAAACTACTGTAGGTTCATTAAGAACAAGCAATAGCAGACTAACTTTATTTCTCACCCTACTCCACCCCGCCCCACAGTATTAACCTAAAGGAAAAGTCATAGACTCTTCAGTAAAGAGCATAGGAATAAATGCACTTTTCCTATATTGGATATAAATTCTATCTATCTAAACCAAGAGCCAGCATTGTATGTCATGGAGAAGTGCTAGAAGTCTTTTAAAATAAGATAGCAGTAAAGTAAAGATGACCATTATTACCACTGCTATTTGATACAGTTCTAGACATGCTAGTTATGCCAATAATACAAGAATTGGGAAAACGAGCATAAGCAAAGAGAAAACAAATTGATCACTTTTTGGAGATGGTTATTGTCTACTTAGAGAACCCTAAAAATTTCACTAAAATTAATTGAAACATTTAACAACAGCAAAATAGCAGATACAAACATCAGACTTTCAGCATATTACTACTAAACATCCATCAGGGAAAAGCTAAACAAAGAAATTCTATTAAAACTAATTACAGACTATATGGAATATTTGGTAATTCAACTGTCAAGAAAGCCATAGGAATGATAAGAATACAGCTACAAACACTATTTATAGAAATAAGACAGACAAAAATAATTGGGAAGATAGTAACTACTCATTGTTTGACACTGGATAACCCTGGGCAAGACACTTCACCCTGTTTCCCTCAGTTTCTTCATCTGTAAAAGGAGCTGGAGAAGGAAATGACAAACCACTCCAGTATCTTTGCCAAGAAATTCATAAATGGGGTCATGAAGTCAGACAAGACCGAAAAACAATTGAATGAAAAACAATAATAAAACAATAATACAACCTAAATTAATTTACTGACTCAGTTCTATACCAACTAAACTACTAAACAATTTGATAGAGTTAGAAAAAATTATAACAGGATGCATCTGGAGAGGAAAAAAGGTCAAGAAACTTAAAGGAATTTTAAGAAAAAGAAAGGGAGCTTAGTAGTACCAGATTTCAAACCAGATTTCTGTTACAAAGCAGAAATGATCAACGGTATTTGGTGCTAGTTAACCTACGGTTGATCAGTGGAACCAATTAGTAGGGTCATAAAGCTAGAAGGGACTTATGGAGCTGGAATTGGCCATGTACTCCACATTCTCTTACCTATTATGTCAATAAGAAAAATGAGATCCAGAAAGATTAAGTGGGCTACCCATAGTTACAAGGGATATAAGTATTAGGGGCAGGATTATGAACCATATTCTCCATGGAGTTATTTTTTTGTCCTAATGTATCATGCAAGATATAGAAGCAAATGAATCTAGTAGGATAGTGTTTGATAAACCCAAAGATCCCACCTACTGCAGTGAGGACTCAATATTTGACAAAAAGTTTTGGGAAACTGAAAAGCAATCTGGTAAAACTTAGGTTTTGACCAAGAAGAAAGGCCCCAAAAAGATATATAATCTAAACATAGGAGGTGATATTATATATAAATTAAAGGACCAGGCAAAGAAATACATTTTGCAACTATGGTTAGAGGAATAATTTTTTAAAATTATCATTATTATTATTATTTTGCTTTTTTGGAGGGGGAAGGTGGGACAATTGGGGTTAAGTGACTTGCCCAAGGTCACATGGCTAATTTTTTGTGGTAAGTATCTGAGGCCAGATTTGAACTCAGGTCCTCCTGACTCTAGGGCCAGTGCTCTATTCACTGTGCCACCTAGCCACCCCATAGGGGAATAATTTTGACCAAACAAAAGATAGAGAGAATTGCGAGAGTTAAATGGATAATGGGGCAGCTAGGTGATAAAGTGGATGGTGTACTAAGCCTGGAGTCAGGAAGACTCATCTTCCTGGGCTCAAATCTGGCCACAGACACTTACTAGCTGGGTGACTCTGAGAAAGTCTTTGCTTCTGTTCCTCATCTATAGATGAGCTGGAGAAGAAAAGGGCAAACCACATTAGTATCTTTGCCAAGAAAATCCCAAAGTCACAAAAAATTGAATACAACTGTATATATGTGTATATGTATAATGTGCATAATATGTATGTGTGTGTGTATATACATATATGGAGAGAAAGAGAGAAACTAGGGAGGCAATTACTCCTTGACTCTGCGCTACATCTGGAGTATTGTGTTTCATTTTGTTTACCACATTTTAGGAAGAATATAGGTAAACTGAAGAGCATCCAGAGAAGGTTTCCTCAGGATGGTCAAGAGCCTTCAGAGTGTGCCCTATGAAAATGGAGAAGATTTTGGGGATATGATCACTAAATTTGAATGGTAAGTAGTTAAAATCATCCACTTTAACTCTTGTATAGATACTCCATGAGAGCAGGGACCAGATCTAATCTAAAATATTGTAATTCTTTGGGTACCTAATGCAATAAGTACTCTGAGTCATAGTGGTCACGTGATTCACGTTTGCTGAATTGAACTGAATTGAATGGGAGGTAGTGGGTGCACAATGGAAATAATGGTGGATTTGGAGTAAGAGGACTATATTTTGAATGCAAACCCTGCCAAGTCCACTTATGTGGCCTTGGATGGTCCATTACCCTCTCTGAGCTCAGTTTTCTTATCTACAAAATGAGGAAGTTGGACTAGATGACCTTTCAATTAACTTCTGGCTATGAATTTATGATCCTATGACTGAAAAATGAGACTAATTCTCCCAATGAAGTGAAGGCTGAAGGCTGAAGAGATTTAACTCCACCTTTAGGGTTGAATGAAAGAACAAATGAATGAATCAAAAGGCATTTATTAAGAATTTATTCTGTGCAAAGCACTGAGACTAAACAGAGAAAAGCAAGACAGTTCCTTGTTCTCCAGGGGCTCACATTTTAGTGAGGGAGACAACACATAAAAGGTTGCAGCTGCAAGTCATATAGAAAAGTCCCATGGTTCTTAGGGTGCACCCATAAAACAGATAGTAGTGCATTTTCCTTAGTACCATATCCATTAATAAAAGCATAGTAATTCCTGATGTCAAAGTGAGCCATTTGACCAAGGACTTTGGTGGCTAAGGCTGCTCTGGAGGTGGTGGTTATAGAGACTGGTTGCCAGGTCACCACTCTACAAAGACTGATTCCCTGCACTATGCCTTCAGGGGCTAAGCTTGAAGCAGGGTCCATGGTCTAGGAGGCCTTGCTGCTCCATGGTCCACTTGGGCTTTCCTTTTTATTGGTGGTCTTTTGTTGGTGCTTGGAGTTGGTGGTGGTGGGTGTGGCAGGCACCTTCTCCACAAGGAGAAAATGACGGCTGCAAGGGCTGGTTAGAGACACACAATCGTGGTAACATGTTTTAAAGGCACTTGGGTATCTATCTGTTGTGAGATTCTTTTCACTGAAAGGTTTTCCCATTTCACTCCCTTTGAGAACAACACTGGTCATTGTGGCTCATTTGATGCTGAGGTCATGACTTCTTGATCTAAAGTTGAAAGAGACTTTAGAAGTCATCTGGTGCAACTCCATTATTTTATAACTGAAGAAGCCGAAGACCACCAAAAGTGGCAAGTGGGGGGGAGGGTCTGGAAATTAAATCAAGTTCTCTGAACTCCAAATGCAGAGTCACTGCACCATATTGTCTCTAATAGTACAGAGGGGCACAGAAGATTAGTGGACAGCATAGTAGTCCCAGAGTCAGGAAGAATTGGATTCATATCCTGCCACTGATATTTCCTCAGTGAGTGGCATTTAATTCCTTAATGTGGCTGAACTCTGAAGCTCAGTTGAAGCCTACTGTGAATTGACTATTTCTAACTGCTAGAACCTGAGCATCTTTGAAGCCCTTGTGCATTCTCAAGTATGTCAGTTTTTTCTCCCTAAATGTATGTTCTCATACATTACATGAGAGCCTCCTGACTCTCAGAGTTTTATGTTTCACTTACAAATTCACAGCTCCCCCAACTTTTCCTATCAAATCAGTAGTCCTTTAAAAAAATCATACATCAGTCTCCAAATATTTATATGGTTTATTTTTTGTTGTGTCAGTCAGTATAATCTTCACATGTGAAGAACAGGGTAAAAAGAACATATTCCCAGTCCTAGCCCCTTCTTTGTATTCACACTCAACACCCTGCTCGGGATGACATATTGATGTGTCTCCTCATCTTTGAGCATACCTAAAAGGATGGCAGACATAGTACTAAGATACTCTGCTCTCTTTGAAAAAAAATCATAAAATAATATGCTGCTGCTCCTGCTCTTCCTGCTGGTGCCCTGTTATTGGCTCTCAGCTAAAGTCTTAGCCTGTTGGAATGGAATTGCTGCTGCTGCTGCTGGTGCGGGTGCTGCTTCTCCTGGTGCTGGTGCAAGTGGCCTTTTGCTGACTTTCAGGTAAAATATCAGTGTGTTGTTGGCAAATGCTGGTGCTGCTGGTGATTGCTTCTGGCTTTCACTATAAAGTGTTGGGGTGTAATTGGCTTGTAGTTGGTGTGTTGTTGGCTTTCAGGTAAAGTGTTAGGGTGTTGGGAATGTAATTGCTGGTGCTGGTTCTGGTGCAGCTCCTGATGCTGCTGGAGCTGGTGGCCTGTTGCTGGGTTTCAGGTGAAGTGTTAGCTTGTTTGAATGGAATTGCTGCTGCTAGTGTTGGCTGATTGTTGCAAGATTTCAGGTAAAATGTTCATTGTTGAAGTAATTGCTGATGCTCCTGCTGCTGTTGTTGCTAGTGACTGTTTTCACTGTAAAGTGTTGGAGTATAATTGACTTGAAGTTGGCTTTCAGGTAAAGTATTAGTATATTGGTGGAATATAATTGCTGGTGTTGGTGCTGCTGGTTGCAGTGCTGCTGCTGTGGCCACCACCATAGGAACAGGAGCAGAAGGAGCAAGGTCAGCAGCACCATTACCACCAACTACACCTTTACCAGCAGCAGCAGCTCAGCACCAGCACCACCAGCACCACTAAGACTACCACCAGCAGCTCCAGAAGCTCTAGCACTAAAACCACCACAAATAGAGCAAACAGCATCAGCAGCAGAAATAGCAAAGTCTGCACCAACACTCGTACTAGCACTAACACCAACTACACACCACCTCTAGCAGCAGCAGCACTTGCATCAGCAGCTCAGAACCATCACCTGCAGCACCAGTACCACCAAGACCACCAGCATCACCTCTAACACTAGCAGTTCCAACAACAACTGTTCCACCAGCAGCACCAACTTCAAAGACAGCAACACATTGATTACATACCAACAACATACTAATTACTCATGCATGAAAATCAACAACACTATAATGACATGTGATTTACAAACCAACAACAAGCCAGTAGCAACACCAGGACCAACAGCACAAGCACCATCACCACCAGCAGCAGCTCAGTTCCAGCTCTTAGCAGCATCAGGACCCCAAAGATCACCAGCAATTGCTCAAGAACCAGCAGCTCCACCAGCAGTACCAACTTCAAAGATTCTAATACCTCAGTTACACGCCATCAACATGCAAAGTATTCACAGATATTATTGCATCGAATAATCAACATGATGACATGTCCATTACACACCATATGCTATTACTTTACTGTGAAAGCCAGGAAAAATTACATTCCAACAACAGGCATGTAATAACACATTACTGTCAAAGCCACCACCACCAACACCAGCAGCAATTGCAGCACCAACTCCACCATCCTCAGCAGGAAGGCAGTAATAACATAAATAGAGCAGAAGCAGGAAAAACACCACCACCACCACCACCTACACCACCACTCTAGCACCACTACAGCAGCAGCAGCTCAGCACCAGTTCTAACAACAGCCAGTGCAACCAAGACTATAACCAGCAGCTCCAGCATTAAAACTACCATAAATATGATAGCACTGGGAAATAGAGCAACAGTAGCAGAAGCAGCAATTTAAGTAGCTACACCAGCATCAGCAACACCAGCACCACCAAAGTTAGCACTGTGCCACTTACATGCCAACATGCCAATTACACACCAGTTTTATAGTGTCAAAGCCAACAACACACTACATTATGTAAAAGCAGCACCACCATTCCTACCATTACCACCACAAGCATCAGCAACAGCAAAAGCACCACCACCAGCAGAAAAAAAAAACAGCAGCAGCACCAAAAGCAGCAACTCTAGCACCAGCAGCAACAGCAGCAGTAGCAGCAAACGTGCAAGTAGCAGCTAACAGCACCAACACCAGCAGCACCAGTACCACCACCAGCATAAACATCACCACCACCAGCTGCATGCAACAGCAGCAGTACCACCACCACCACCATCAAAGATAGCAACACACCAATTATATGCCAACATTCCAATTACAATGTAAAAGCCAACAACATGCTAATTACATATTGCAAAGGCAGCAGCAGCACCAGCAGTAGCACTACCACCACTACCATCAGCAAAAACAGCAGTAGCAGCAGCAGCACCATGCTTACATAAACACTATGTTTACTGCAAATAAATAACATGCCAAATATGTGTCAAAACTTTATTGCAAAAATTACAATAGCCAACAACATGTAACCATGAAAACAACATGGCAACTAAATGGCAATATTTCCCCACAAAAATAACATGCCAACTGCACTACAACATGCTAACACTTAACTTTGACAATATGTCAATTACGCATCAAGGCTACCTAACTTTACCACCAAATGACAAGTACACAGCAACAGCAGCTTACAGTATATGCTGACTATATGCTTACACTTTACCACAAAATCAATAACATACGAATTGCATGGCAACAACACACTAACACTTTACCATGAACACTGCATGCCAATTACAAACAAATTACATGCAAACCACACCCTAACAGTCATGTTTCTTACAGAACAGCAGAGGTTATTCTCACTAAGAGGCCTTTGAGAGATAAGGAGTCATTTAACATAAATAGGTCCTACTGGGTCATCTAATTAGGTGAAGAATTCTTCACTGGCTATTGTTATTGTTGCAACTTAAGACCTGCAACTTAGAGGCCTAGAGTGACAGGAAACTTGCGTTCTTCTATGGAGATTCAACTCATTCACAGAGTATACAAAAGATATATAGAAAATAAATGAGCATAATTTGGGGTGTGTAAAGAATGCAGTAATCTCACTGACTTGCTAGAACGCCAAAGGAAGCCTCAGGAAAGCTGGCTTTTCTTGTTTTGAGCCCCATGTTTTCTTATACTGATATGTGAAAACCTTGAGTTTGTGTTGACAGGAAGACAGGGCCACTGACAACTAGGGGAAAAGCGAGAAAGATCTTGATATAGGCGGCTCTTGAGTTGATCCTTTAAAGGGACTTAGTGGTTTCCACGAAGAATTAATTGAAAAATTCATGGATCTAATTAAAAAAGGAAATCTTGAAATAAAAATGTCTTTGTTCTAAACCATACACATTAAAGCAATAGGTAGTCTTTGGTGGACAAAGTGTGAATGCTTAGTTATCCTATATTACAGGTTTTCTTTCTGTGGTTGCAGACCAAAGGTTTGAACCAGCTGATTTCATGTGGTATTTAGAAACTCATTCATAGATATACGGCAATTTGGTGATTTAAAAGGGCAGAAAACATTTTTGTGTAAAGGAAAAGATTTAGGTTAATTATTAAATGGTGTAAGATGTTGTAGCTGTTAAAGATGATGATTAATAGCTAAAGAGTAATGAAAGAACCTTGTTTTAAAATATTCTCCTGATACACACGCACATATACACTTACATACACACACCTACAGCTTTCGAATAAGATTTGGATAAAAACTATCTGTGGTATATGATATAAAGTTTCAAATCCCTTTGTAAGATGATCCTTACTTGTGTGGGATCAGTTTAATATTTTAAGATAATTTGTTTATTAAATAATTAATTTGTCAAAAACTAGATAAATGAATGCATAGGAACAGTTTCAAGGTGATGTATTAGTGATGGTTGCTCATAGTGAAGGCTTCAGAGCTACAAACATGACCTGTGTTTCAGTTTATTTGTAAGTAACTTTTTTTCTTTTGAGCTGAGGGTAAAACTTCAATAACAACAAAGAAATCATATAAACATTTGGAGATGAGGTATTATATTTTTAAGGGACTATTGATTTTATAGGAAAAGTTGGGGGAGTTGTGAATCTTTGTAAGTGAAACATGAATTTCTCTTTTTTTTTTTTTTCTTTTTGGAGGGTAGTTGGGGTTAAGTGACTTGGCCA
>JAQQSW010000121.1:68737-90906 GCA_028646575.1 Pseudocheirus occidentalis
GACCCTCTTTAGGAGTCTCCTCCCCATGTGAGGTATCAGAGACCTAACATCGGCCCACATTTTTCACTTCTCACACCTGTGGGCTTCTCTGCTAGTGGAACAAAAAACTTCTTTGCTTGGTGCCTGCTTCCTTTTCTTTTCCTCTACCTCTCCTTCTTCCTCTCCCCTTCCCCTTCCCTGTTCCTCCTTCCCTTCTTCCTCCCACAGAATTAAAGCAACATTTGAAAAAAGATTAATCTAGTAGCATGTACAGAATAGCTTGTACTATTGGTATGAAAGATGAAAGATCTCACTTATGACCAGGTAAGAATTATGCCAGTAATGCAGGGCTGGTTCAATGTTAGGAAAACTATCAGTATAATTGACCATATAAATAATAAAAATAATATGATTATCTCAATAGTAAAAGTTTTTGACAAATTACAACTCATTCCTGTTTTTAAAAAAAGACCCAGAAAGCGTAGGAATACAAGGAGTTTTCTTTAATGTATCAATTGGTATGAAAGAACAGCTAATCTGTCTATTATAGTATACATGTGATATTCTATGAGTTTGAACTAGGGAAGTAGATATTGGAAGGGAAAAGAAGAGACGGGTACAATAACGTCATGAGGAAGAACTGACGGACGCTGGTATCTAACAGCATGAGGAGTGATAGAGGGATCAAGAGTGACTGGGAAGGTTTTGTTTAGGGTAACTGAGAAAATGGTAGTATCAGGGGTGTGCAGAACAGGCTTGAACTGCTGGCTTCTCAAACCTAATGTTTACATTTTCAGTGTGAGCATCTACACCTTAGAAATTTAAATTTAAAAACATGACAAGTTACGGTATGATTTATTATATTTGTTTTGACTGCCTAGACTTAAGAAAGTGAGGGAGAGAATGTTACTAATGCACATAAAACATAAAAGTGTTTTGTGCATACTTTTCAGAGAGATGGTTGTTAGATATTTACCAACAACATTTCTTTCTTACTTCCAAGAAAAATTAAGAGGAAGAGGTGCATTTGGAGAAGCATTTAGAGGAGTTTGGAAATGACTTTCAGGGAAATATCTACATACTTATTAAGGACACGGGCTAGGCCTGTGAATTTGTTGGTATAGGGAAGCACCTTCTATCAATGTAGATCAGAACCTTCTTTGTAACTTAGTCTAAAAGAGTTGTTTAACTTTATAGAAGTGAGAGGTTAAATGACTTGCCCAGGGTCACACACAATATGTGTCTGAGGCAGGCTTTAAACCTAGGGCTTCTTGGTTTCAAGGCTGACTCACTATGTACTATATGACTTTACCTCAATATATTTGCTAAAATTCATTAAATATCTAGTAAAAGTATCTATTTGGGTGTGGAAGCTAGGAGGGCAAGGCCCATAGTCAATTTCTGAAAAGATCCTGAGATAAAGAGATTAGACTTTAAATGATTTATCACAGGAAGGGAAGCAGTGTTTATAATATTTCTGGTGAAGTAAAGTGGTGATGGTTTTTTTTTTTTTAAGAAAACAGTGATCTTAACTGAACACAGATAGTCAACAGAAGGAATAATAGCTAATAATATCAAGGGTAGAAAAATGCTAAGAGAGAAGAGAGGAAAAAGAGGGGTTAGAAACAGGCAGCTGGGTGGCTCAGTGGACGGGGTGCTGGGCCTGGAGTTGGGAAGACTCATCTTTCTGAATTCAACTCTGTGTGACCCTGGGCAAGTCACTTAACCCTTTTGCCTCAGTTTCCTTGTTTATAAAATGAGCTAGAGAAGGAAATGGCAAACCACTCCAGTATCTTTGCCAAGAAAAACCCCAAAATGAGATCACAAAGAGTTGGAAATGACTGAACAATAGCAACAAAATATTGGTAGATAGAATCCACATAAACAAAAGCTTTTTGGAAGAAGGGTCCTCAATCATTTTTAGGAGTACAAAGGGCTGTTGGAGTCAAAAACTTTAAGAACCACTTTTCTAAAGAGACTATCTACACATGTCTTCAAGCTGTGGGAAATGAGCTAGTAGAGAGAAATATACCTTAGAGCAGTGGTTCTCAACCTTCCTAATGCGGCAACCCTTTAATACACGTATGTGGGTGGACCCTCCTGGAGACGATAGAGGAGCGGAAAACAAAACAATATGTGTTTTTGGATGGTCTTAGGCGACCCCTGTGAAAGGGTCATTCGACCCCCAAAGGGGTCTCGACCCACAGGTTGAGAACTGCTGCCTTAGAGCAAAAGGGAATAATTGATAGATCTAGATCCTATGGAAGAAATGAGGGGATATTGGGAATTAAGAGCATTAAGTAAAAAGGTTAAGTTATCCTTAAAAAGAAATAGGAATCAGATCTTCCTCTGAGATCAGGGGGGAAGGGTGAAGGAAGATGCAATAAAGCCCTAGTTTACGGGTAGGAAACCTGTAGCCTCGAGGTCACATGTGGCCCTTTAGGTCCCCTGTTGGGCCTTTTGGCTGAGTCTAAGTTTTATAGAACAAATCTTTATTAAGAAGATTTGTTCTGTGAAGTTTGGATTCAATCAAAGGGCCACCCTTGAGGACATAGGGGGCTACATATGGCCTCAATCCCACAGGTTCCCCACCCCTGCTACTGCTTTGAGGTGGAAAAGAATCCACATGAAAGGGGTCTTCAGTAAAATAGAAAATGATATCAACTTGTGTAAGTAAGGTAGAAGGACTGGAGATGTGATGAAGACTCAGACAGCTGTTACAGTGAATGTGCTAGCTAAGACTCAGAGGAAGAAAATAGAAGCTGTATTATGAGACACGCCTCACCCCCTTGCTGTTCTAGGCACTAAAAGGGTTTTTTGTTTTTTTTAAGATAAATTGTTTCTGTCCTCAAGAGTTAATTTTCTAGTTGGGGAGAAAAGACTAACACGTGTGAAACTGATTAGAATAACAGAATGATTGCTGTAAATAGGAACTTATATATTCCATATTATACTGTGTATGTGTTTATAGTCTCCCCTCTAACCTAATTACTACTGCCTCCCAGCTTTGGCATTACACAGGTAAAGGACAGTGAAAAAGACAAAAATTCTCTTAATTCCTTAAGACACACAACGATGAGCTGGATCCAGCTTGAACTGGTTCCCTAAAGTTATCTGTTAGTGTGAGCATGTACACCTTGGGAATCTGCTAAGGCTGCTCATCAAGGCTTGATTTGTCGTTTTGTTGGTCATCCAAATGTAAAATATGGGTAGAAATGTGAAGTGATGGTTCTTATTGCATATATACAGAATGCTGACTTTTCCACATACCTTCCTTTTTTCTTATTTTTCTTCAAAATAATCGAGCTATGCAAATTCATAGATTGTTAGAGGATTTTACTTAATCTAATTGTCTCATTGACTATGAAGAGACTAGGTCAGGAAAAAGTCAAGTGACTTGCTCAAGGTGACATAGCCAGTTAGTAGCAGTGCTGTGACTGGAACTGAGGTCTCTTGATTCTTAGGACAATAGTTTTTCCTCTAGACCTCACTTTCTAGAATCCAATTCTGAATCAATTCCAAGAATAATTTTGGAGTCCATTCCTTTCAGTGTTGATATTTAAATTGTTACAAAATATTTACCCATTTGAGTTCAGTGTGTATAAAATGGAATTCCGTGACATGTAACATGCTGTATCACAAACACTTAAATAACATTTCTTTTTTTGTTTCTATTTTGTTTTATTTCCACATTTTCTCTCTCTCTCCCTCCATCACCTCCTCCAACCACTGATAAAACAAGAAATGAGATGCCCTCAGATAGTGTTTCTTGCTCGGAGGGTGAAATTATAACAGGAGAAACTGGCAAGAGGTAAAAGTTTTGTCTAGATAACAATTAAACACCGACAAAAAGTGAGTTGAGTCATGCATATATTTGATATCAAATATTTAGATATTTCCTAATGATAAGACCTGACCACATTTGAACATTAAAACAACTCCCTGAGGTAGGTTTCACAAATTTTATTTATCCACAGTTTACAGATAAAGAGACTGAAGTTCAGAAAAGTAACTGATTTATAAGACTCACATGATCAGATAGGTGGTACAGAGCTCCAGACCTGGAGTTGGGAAGACCTGAGTTCAGATACAGCCTCAAACATTTACTACCTATGTGACCTTTGGCAAATCATCTAATTTCTGCCTCAGTTTTTTTAGCTATAAAATGGGGGTAAAATATAATGCCCACCTTCCACAGTTGTGAAGATAAAAGAATAATACTTGTAAAGCACTTTGCAAACCTTAAAGCGATATGTAAATGCTACTTGTTATTATTATCATTATTGATGTTGTTGTTATTATTATGACCAGTAAGTGATAGTACAGATGGAATCAAACATCATTCTTTTTTTTTTTTTGCTTTTTGGAGGGCAGTTGGGGTTAAGTGACTTGCCCAAGGTCACACGGCTAGTTTTTTTGTGTGTGTGTGTGTTAAGTGTCTGAGGCCGGATTTGAACTCAGGTACTCCTGACTCCAGGGCCGGTGCTCTATTCACTGCGCCACCTAGCCGCCCCCATCAAACATCATTCTTCTGATTAAGTCCTGGTCTGTTCCAACTATATCAGGCACTCTCTCTTGTGATGCCGTACAGACACTTCTTTTTATTTTATCAGATAAACTCATTTCATTAAATAAAATTTTACAAATTTGGAGACATCTGCTAATTAAAAGTTGCAATGGTACCACAAATATTTTACAAGCATTGTTCTTTCTTTGGGTACTAATTAATTATATATTATAATATATTAATAATAATAAACACTTCAAAGACTGGCAGTTTCATGCCTTATATTTTGCACAAATGTTGGACTTGAAAGAATATAAAGTAGCATAAAGACTTTTGTAGCTGTCACATGCTATGGGAATAAGTCTATAAGAGGGAAACTAGACATGTTTATGTAAGCAGCCTAAAGCCATTAGGTACACTGAAACTGAACCCTTCATAATTGAATCTGTATTGAAAACTGGCTAAATTTTAAAAACAATAGCAATACCATAAGGAAGTAATCTAAGAAGAACTTGAACACTTTAAAATGCAACATAATTTTTAAAAAAGTATTTTGAGAAACACTTGACCAAGACTTCACATACCACATACAGTCAGTCCGTGAATAACACTTATTAAGCACCTAGTGTGTGCCAGATACTGTGCAAAGATCTGGGGATACAAATACAAGAGACAAAGACAGTCCCTGCCCCCATGGAATTAGCTGGGAACCATGGGATTGAGGGTGGGAAGGGAAGGTATCTGACACGATAAAGGACAGAATAAAGTCCAAAGGAGTGTAACTTGATAGGAAATGAGGAGATGGCTGGTCTGGGGGTCCTCCTTAAATGGAAATTTGCAGAAAAGCTTTCTACTCTACCCTCCGTTCAGAGAGGTCCTGGGGCAGATGTAGGAGTACCAAGACTGATGTGATTTTGCAGGATGACGAGCTTCCTAGGTATAATGGAAAAAACACTATTTGCAAATTGGCTGGTAGGACCTGCTCAAGTATAGAATAAAATAGTTAAGTCCCCAAGCAATTAAGTTATTTTTTAAAAACCTCATGATTTTTTAAAGCAATATGGGTTTTAAATTAATTTTATTTTAATCTCACTATTATATCAATAAATGTTTAAATTTAAATTATGTTGCACTTACCCATATTTGGAACTCAATGAAGGATATTTAATTAAATTTCCCTGTTTAACATGTGCCATGTGTCAATTTCTAAGTGACCTATTTTCTGTCTTTCAGACTAAGATGTAGAAATTCTAAACACAAAATTATAAAGATTAATTGAAAAAAGTATTTAATGATCTTGAAAATAGGCCTTCACCTGTATCAGAAAAAGTCTAAGTGAAATAATGCACTTTCAGGATTAATATAAGTGTAATAATCCTGTAATAAGAAACATAATTTAAATTCTACTGCCAAAATTCTCTTAAGTTCTCAGAGCATTTCAGATTTCTGACACTGCCTTTACAGTTTCATGAAATTATGTTACAACCCACATGGTCTTGCTGGGAGTTACTTGGAAAACTCAGGCAAAAGCCCTACAAGAGGTTCCTGCAGACCCAATCTCATGGACATTTCCTCCGCTCATTGGAGGTTAAAAAACAAAAACTGTTGTCTTTGCTTTCAAGGAGTGTCCAGGCTAGTAAAGGTTACATATATACCCTATACATATATGAATGTATGTGTAAATACATGTGTGTATAAACACGTAAGATATGGTATAATGCAGAGAGAAGAGATCCAAAGTTTTAGAAAAATTCAGACAGGGAGGCAACACTTTCAAATGGAGCAATCAGGGGAAGCTTCATGAAGTAGTAACACCTGAGCTGAGTTTTGAAGAAAGAAATTTTAATAAATTAAGATGAGGAAGGAGTGTTTTTCTTTCTTTTTTCTTTTTGGAGGGCAATTGGGGTTAAGTGACTTGCCCAAGGTGACACTGCTAGTTTTTGTGTTAAGTGTCTGAGGTTGGATTTGAACTCACGTCCTCCTGACTCCAGAGTCGGTGCTCTATTCACTGCGCCACCTAGCGGCCCCAAGGAGTGTTTTTCTAGGCACTATTCAAATATATAGGAGTGGGTGAATAAGATAAGGGAACAGCTATTACCCCAGTTTGACCAGAAGGTGCATTTCAAGAAGAGGAAATGTATAAAATCCATCTAGGCAGGAAGATTAAAGCCAGCTAAGGTAGAGTCTTAAATGCCAGCCTAAAGTGTTATTGAGTAAAGATGTGAAATACTCAGATCTACACATTAGGAAGAATTATTTCGCCAACTGTGTGAAGGAGAAAAGACAGGCTGCCTGGATGGAGACTGGTTTCAAAGGGGTAAAAAGTGATCAAGACTTGACCTAGGTAATGGGAGTATGAATAGGCAGGGAGGAATGGAAACCACCAATACTGAAGAAGTACAGTTGCTAAGTGATTAGATGTGGATGGGTAAAGAGAATCAAGAAGTCAAAGATGATTCTGGGATGTTAGGCAAGGGTGATCAGAAAGATGCTGTCACTATCAACAATAACAACAGAAAAGGAAACTTGGAAGGAGAAGGGTTAGGGGGAAGTTGATGATTTTACCTTTGATTTTAAGTTAGTTACTAACCAGATATTAAGATAATGTCCAGCAGGTAATTAGAGATTGGAGCTCAGGAAAGACACAGAACTTTAATATGAAGCTTTGGAAGTCACCTACACTGAGGTAATGATAAAAGGCATGGGGGGCAGTGTAGCAGCAAGCACCCTAGCATGCCTAGGATGGCTGCAGGCACAGGTTCTTTGATCTGCTTTTCTAAAGGAAAGCAACTCAAAAAGGGTTAATAATCTTACTTTACACAAACATATATCATTCACCTAGTACAAATCACACAACTTTTCCCAAAGTGAGCCCCATAGCAAAACCTCACCTCAGAGGTGTATATAGCCCTCTCCAAGGGTCAGAGAACAACACAAGCCTCCTGACCCACTTGACTACAAAGTAACAAAAATTGTGCTTTCCTGAAAAAGAAGCCTCCCACCACAGGCTCTATGTAGGCACATGCAACCTATTAGGGGGCAGAGTAAATTTTCAAATCAGGAAGGATCCTCTAGTTCAATTTAGGCTTATTAAAGGGCAGGGAAAATCTTCAAATTTCTATTACCATTACAAGCAGATGAGATGACCAAAAGAAAACTATACTGAACAAGAAATCTACAGGAGTCCTGGGAAAATGCTAATCATTAGTGGACAAGAACATAACAATGATCCAGAAAAGGAGAGTCAGAAGTAACTATCGGACAAACTAGAAGAAAATTAACAGGACTGTCACTGTGGCCAAGGGAGGTGCCAGACGCAGTCATCAGTATGGAATTTCACCAAAAGTTCAAGATGAATAAAAACGAAGAAAAGGCAATTATTTGATTTAACCAATCAGAAGTCATTGCTTACCTCTGATATCACAGTTTTAGTAGAGAGTAGAGATGGACAGCCAGACTGTAGGAAACTGAAAAATGAATTAATACATAAGGAATAGTAAGGAACTGAAGGTACCAAGCATAGACTGTTCCTTTGAGAAGTTTAGCAGTGAAGAAGAGGAGAGATAAATCGCAATAACTTTAGCCAAGGGAATGTTTTGTGCATGTTCTTTTTCCTTTCCTTCTTTTCTTTTTCTTCTTCCTCGTTTCCTTCCCTTTCTTTTTTTTGGGGGGGGGGAGGATGAAAGGAGATCTGAGAATGTGGAAGAAGCTAGTTGAAAGAAAAGGTTGAAGGTTGAAGATGACCCGGATCTAGGGAGAGGGAATGATTGAGGGGACAAATTCCCAGAGGAAATGGCATAAAGGAAGTAAGGGAATGGGTTAGTTAGCCTTGGCACAGAAAAGGACCAGTAAATCCCCTGAGATTAGAACATGGGTGGGGAACCTGTGGTCACATGTGGCCTTCTAGGTCCTTGGGTGTGGCCTTTTGACCGAGTCCAAGTTGTATAGAACAAATCCTTTTATTAAGGGGATTTGTTCTGTGAAGTTTGAATTCAGTTAGAGGACAGCACTTGAGGACCTAGAGGCCACAGGTTCTCCACCCCTGAGATTAGAACAAAGGTCGAAAGGTTGGGTAAAAACATAAAAAGGCTTTGAGATTGAGGATGAAAGGAAAAGGAAACGAGCTGGAGGGAGATTACCTCAATGTGTTCATTAAAATAAAGAGTTTAGGTGACAAGACCATGCTTATGGGATGGGGTAGGTGAGAGCTTGAGAATATTTGTAATAGACACTGTGAAAAGTATGATAAAACAATCCAAAATAAAGAAGTGGATGACTTTGAAGCAGTTGGGGGGTTAAGGTTAATAGAAGAATTATGTGGTAAACTCAATTGATTATTTTGTCAACTCTGGTAGCATTTGGTGGTTAAAAAGTAAGAGCTGAAAACATAAGTGAAGACAGTAGATTGTAAAGGTACCACCCTTCGTCTCCTCCTGTCCCTTGTCTGTAATTCCTACCAGAAGGTAAAAAGATATATGCATAATCCTTATCATCTAATGTATTATACACAGACTAAGTGATAAACTTACATGTCTATTTTTTTAATCAGACTTTAAATTTAATTTTTTCACAAACTTGCTTCTTGATGACCTGGCCTGTACTTTGGAAGCAAGAAGTTACTAGGGGACAGGGAAGAAAATATGCACATTTGTAAATGGTGGCAAGGTTTTCCTATGAGATTTGCTTGATGAAATTAATTTCTTTAAAGATTAATAAGTGTGAGCTCTCGGATGACTTCTTAATAAATCGTGACTCTGCTGTGCCCTAGGTATTCATTGACCTAATTGACAGGACACTGAGACTAATTTATTGAGCCGTGGTTAATCACACACCTGAGTTATGCCTTTAAAATGGAGAATAGAGTCAGAGAGACAGCAGAAAGAAACAAAGCTGAACAGTCAAGGAGAAGTTGACCAGATACATACAGATTCTAGTTCCCAGATCAAGCCATGGGTCTGTGGAACCAGACCAGAACAAGTTAGAAGTTAACTCTCCGTTTTCCATCAGCAACTCTATGTGATTGTGACTCCAGGGAACATTCTGTCTCCTCTGGGATAAGCTGATGATCTGAAATCTCATCACTCTGAGATTTGACCCGGTTTTTTATACTCAACACTTTTTCAGTCCTTTCAGTTGCATTCCTGTTTTGATTGAGTCACTGGAGTGTGAGAAGCAATAAATTCCTCCCAAAGTCTTCCTTTATAGAAGTCTTTGAACTTTCAGAACTTTCTAGGTAACCCTCCATTTTCCATTGGCAGCTTGGTTTTGATTGCAGGGGAAATTTCGTCCCAAGGGCAGACACCCGCTGGTGCCTCTCCTCCCTGCTTTTCAGCTTCTTTACTTCAAGGACTTAGGAAGGGGGAATCTACCAAAAAGAGGTTAAAATACTGTCTGTTTTAGTTAAGAAAAAATGTTGTGGTTAAAAATATTACCTGTTAATATTTGGCCAAGAGAATATAATATCCAAGAGATTCAAGTTTGTAACTTGGTTCCTTGGCTTGATGTAAGAACTTAATCATTAATCATGAAAAGAAGAATTTACTTTGCTTCTTTCTTGCAAAGACCTTAACCTTTTTATTTCCTACAACTCTGCCTTGTGGAGAAAGGTATTAAGGTAAGAATAAAAAATAAGTCTCCTACTACTTAGCATAGTAATCTAACCACAAGATCATTGTTCCCCAGAAATTTTGAAATCAGGAAAAATTAACTGTGTTTCTATGAGCTGGGGAAAGAGTATACTCTTCCAAAATAATTGTTTTTGAGATCCCCAGGGAAACTTATAATGAGGAATTGTGGCAATGAGGAGAAGATAAACGGTGGGTATACCTATGCCTTTCAAGATCACAATGAAATATAATTATGGACAGACCTCTGAAAATAATTTGGGGTTTGTGGAAGTTAGGTTCAATATTTTTGGAGGAATAGAAAAGGGGGATTGGAACCCATAAATGAAGTTTAGTGTTCTACTGCAATGCTGTTTACTCCATAGGTAGTGAGAGGATCTGAAACTATGGTATCATTTATTGTTCTGAAGACAATTTAGAAGTCAATACAGAGAAATTTAAAGTTGGAAAGTAGTAGATTATGGACATATATAACTGGAAATCTAAGGTAAAGCCACTGGGTAGATTAGTGTGAATAATAGATAAATAGACACATATATGAACATAGAAATAAAGACATAGAAGTCAGGGACAAAAAGACATAAGGGACATTCAAATATGAAACAGACTGACCCAAAATATACACAAATAAAAACAAATTTGAAAAACAAAGGATACTAACACACCACACACATTCACACTTTTCTCACAATATAACTTATGTATACTCAGACACCAAAACCAATAGCTAGTGCTACAGAAATTGACTTATGGTTACTCACATTGGGGTACTGCTCTCTTTCCCTTACAACAAGGCACCTCCATTTGGGATACACACGATTTTCACATTAGGGATCCCATCAAGCATGAAGAGGTTCAGCACCTCCTGTTCTGAATTTTTTTGATTTAGGAAATTGGAAGTTCTATGAAAGGGGCAACTAAGCCTAAGGATGATTTTGTTGCCTTTATAGGGGGGAAAACTAGCTTAGCCTACTAGCTTATTAGTCATTGCTGCTCTAACCCAATGTGTATGGAATAGATGTTACTCCTACCATCATGACTTTCACTGAATAAAACTGTCAAGCATCATATTCATTTTTCCTATGAATACTTTTGCAAATAATCCCTGTTCAAAGTTCCAACAGGAAAGATCTTAGTTTTTAAAACGTTTCCTTTGCGTGATATATGTTTATCATTTCTTTGATTTTTGTCTTCTGTGGTTTGAGAATTAATCTCCTCTTCTCTCTTAGGTTTCCAGGACTCAAGTTGTATAACTTCACGTAGCATCAATTGAAGCATGGATTAGTTATGCGGAACTGTTTTCTTTTGCCATCTTTTTTCCCCCATTTATTACAAAGGATGGCTCACTGAGTAGGGGTGATGGGAAGAATATATTTGGAAATGAAGATGATATAAAAACAAAATATATTTACAATTTTAGAGTAGTATGCAAAAAGTCATTTCACAAATGTTTTTTGAATTGAATTTAGTGACATATAATAAGCCCAGCCCACTTTCTCAAGGAGAGAAAGTGCAACTGATGGGTTGTATTGTTAATGTGTTTTTGCTGAATGGGAGGATTTTTCCATTCATTAATAAGCCCATGTGACCTGTTCAAATAACATGGAAGCCTAAGTCACATGAGTCTGGTGGGAGGAGCTTGCAGAGAGAGTGGAGCAGGAAGGGTGGAGCAGAGAAAGAAGAAGTTGGTCAGAGCAGTTAGGGTTGAGGGAGAGCAGGCAGTGATCTGTAAGAGTTAGTGGGAAGGTCCTCGCAGGGGGAAAGCTGGGGGGTGGCAGTGCCCTCTGCATTGTTATTGTGTGTAGATTTTTTTGTTGCTATGATGGATTTGGCTTTCTGGTGTTTGAATAAATGTTTTGGTTCTGTCTTCCCTGTGGAGAGTTTGTTATATTTTGGATTCAGAATTATGCCAGCATATTCATAGCTGCCATATGTGCTGTGAATATCACATTGGCGCTGCAAGAGTCAGAGAAGGTTGCATGAAAGAGATGTCATTTGATCAGGGCTTTAAAAGATGAATAAATGAATGAACAAGGATTAAGCATTTATTATATGCCAATCATTGTGTTTATCTATGGTACAAGTAGTTAGGCGCAGTGAATAGAGTGTTGGGCCTGAAATCAGGAAGACCTGAGTTGGAAACTTCTTAGCTATGTGACAACAGGCAAGTTACCTCTATTTTCCTCAGTTTTATCATCTTTAAAATAGTGGTAGTAACAGCACTTATCTCTCAGGATTTTTGTGAGGATCAAGTAAGATAATAATTGTAAAAGCACAGCTCCTGGCACATAGGAAACATTATAAATGTTGTTATTATTATACAAACAGAAAAAGTGATCCAACCCTTCAAGTTTAGGCTTTACTTGTGTGAGATACATATCAGCTGCAGGACCAGTGGAAAGGTCCGAAACTCCTACAGGTACCTCAGTTGGGGTAGATGGCAAGACCCAAGAATCTTTCATTTACATAAGGTCGTAAGCATCCATTGTGCAAAGGAAATAAAAACTAAGTTCTTCCCAGCTTGAACTTTTAAAAGTACTAGAGCAGAAATCACTTGTAAAGATATTTCTAGGGGAAAAAATAATCAGAACATGATGCTAGGTAGCTTTTTACCATGAAAGTTGTGGCAGGAGTAATATCTATTCCATATGCACTAGGTTACTTTAGTTAACAACTACTACCATGTAAGCTAAGCATGTAGGTCAGAGGACAATGCCAGGGTACTTCTGATGGTAGGATGTGGATAATATTAGAATTCAGCCACAGGAAAGATGAAAAGGCTTGATTGTTCACCATGTAATTAGAAGAGACAGTATTGTTGACTTTATTAGAATGAGTAGCAATTCTTTATCCAGTCCGGCCTATACCTGAATAAAAATCACGGATGTTTCCAAAAGTATTAACAGAGATTTCACTTGAAGCCTTCTTGTGAGGGAGAACTCATTATCTCCTGAGCTATTTTATTCAACTTTTGGGCAACTTTAATTGTTTGGAAGTTTTCCCTTATTCATATCAAGCTTCTGTGCAAATACCTACTCATTGGTTTTAGCTTTGCCTTCCAAGCCCAAGTAAAATAAATTTCCTCCTTCATTCACAAAACAGTCCTCCAAATATTTGAAGTCAGTTACCATGTCCCCCAAGTCCTCTTTTCTCTAAACATCTGGACTTAGCATGTCCTAAGAGGCATACTAGCAGGTTCTTTTCTTATTGTATAGAATAGATTTTTCATGTATATTTTCTGGAGAATGACTATATAGTTTAAATCTATTATTAGAGCTATTTCATACACTTCATTTTTAATGTGTAGTTTAGGAGTCTAGCTCACATACCAAGACTAGCTTTCATTATTACAATTATTGAGAAGTTATTTAATATGTAGGAAAATCCTTTTACCATCTATGATGTCATAAGTATTGTGCAGGGGTGGGGAAGCTGCAACCTCAAAGCCACATGTCGCTTTCAAGGCCTGCAAATGCAGCCCTTTGACTGAATCCAAACTTTATAGAACAAATCCCCTTAATAAAAGACTTTGTTCGGTAAAACTTGGACTAAGACAAAAGACCTCATCCAAGGACGTAGAGGGCCACATGTGGCCTCGAGGAAGCATTTTTCCCACCCCCAGTTTGTTGAAATGTCTAAGAATCTTTGTTTCCTTCCTTTGAAAGTAGCACTAACTGAAATGAACAGAACCAGGGAGAACATTATATAAAGTAACAGCCACATTGTGCGATGACTGACTGATAGACTTAGCTCTTCTCAGCAATGCAATGATCTATGACAGCTCCAAAGGACTCACCATAGAAAATGCCATCCACATCCAGAAAAAGAACTATGGAGTCTGACTGCAGAGGGAAGCAGACTATTTGCTCTCTTTTTCTTTTGTTGTTTTGTTTCTTCTTTCTCATTGTTCCTCCCATCAATTCTAATTCTTCTTTACATCATGACTAATGTCAAAATATGCTTACTATGAATGTATGAGTAGAGTGTTTATCAGATTGCATGCCATCTTGTGGAGGAGGGAGAAGAGGGAGAAGAGGGAGAGGGAGAAAATTTCAAACTCAGTCTTGTGGAAGTAAATGTTGAAAACGAAAAATAAATTAATTTCTTAAAAAAGGTAGAACTAACTGCAGCATTTGTATATCAAAGCTTACGTCCATGTTCAAATTCCCAGTAGGGAGTCAATTGGGGCATATGAAGGGAAGTCTGTATGGGGTATTCCTCTCTACAGCAATGTAGGCTCTGCAGACCAAACAGTAAGACAACAGCTTAGCATCTCGGCATTATCATGGATTTGGTTTTAATGTACTCCATCTATTTTATCTGTTTTATTAATTGATCCATACTCCCATATCATGATTGTATGGCTCTTTACCATCACAGTCACATTCTTTTCAAAGCTTGAAAATTTTCTCCCTAAAACTCTATACCAAGAATTGAACACACAATTGTACTTATAATCCGACTGAGATAAAGTAAAATGGGAGTATCTGCTTACTCATCATGGACTTTATTCCTTGTTAAAGAAACAAGTTTCCATTATCTATCTTGGTAGCTACAGAACACTGCTGTTGCTTATTGCTCTTGCAATAAAATAAAATCCCCCAGAACTTTATTTTTTAATTAATCTTTTATTTATTTATTTTAAGTTTTCAACATTCATTTCCACAGGATTTTGAGTTACAAATTTTCTTCCCATCTTTCCCCTACCCCCACCCCAAGATAGCGAGCCTATTGAATTCCCCTTCCCCCAATCTGTTCTCTCATATCCTCCCACATTTTCCACTAACTTTCTGGTAGGGCAAGATGGATTTCTATACCCTATTGCCTGTATACCTTATTTCCCAGTTGCATATAAAAACCATTTATTTTAATATTTTCTTTTAAAATTTTGATTTCTAGATTCTTTCTCTTCTTCCCTCCTCACCCACCCCCACTGGGAAGATAAGCAATTCAATATAGGTTGTACATGTGTAGTTATGCAAAATGTTTCCATAGTAGTTATACTGTGAAAGACTAATTCTATTTCCCTCCATCCAATCCTGCCCCCCTACTTATTCTATTTCCTGCTTTGACCCCATCCCTTTTCAAAAGTGTTTGCTTCTAACTACCCTCTCCCCCAATCTGTCCTCCCTTCTATCATCCCCTCTCTGTAAAACCAAGCACAAGCAGTTTTTCAGAATACTGCTGTGAACAGCTTTTAAGGTTCTGATTACACAATATTTATTATAACACTCTATTCCATAACAAATTAAAGCAAAACATTCACAGCAAATCAAGGTACAACATCCACAATGTTACAGCTTATCACATAAAATCAAGATGCAGCATTCAAACAACTTATCACAGAAAATGGCCACATAGTTTCCACCACAGTGTTCACAAGTTTTTGAACAAAGAACATTCACTTAGTCAATCACAAAATCCTTAATTAAATCCCCAAGTACAAGTCAAAGTTCTCCATTCATTGGGCACACTTAAGTTAACTCAATTAGTCACTTATTTAGTCATCACTCACTAAGTACAATCATTTAGTTAATCAATCATTCAATCAACTAAATCATTCAATCATCCTTCATCATTCACTTTTCAATCATCAGACAATACACAAACCCCTAGGTGACTAGTAAATTACAATTTCATCACTACTCAGCACCCATGGAGAGGTCTTTTCATCTTGACCTGAAGAAGGCAGCTCCTACTGAATCCACCAGTCACCTGGATAAAAAGGCAGACAGATCCCAGTTCCTTGCCCAGCTCTCCATGCAGGTCCTGCTCCACGCTGAAGTTCACAGTGACTAGTCCACTTTAAATCCTTCACAGTCTCTGTTCATAGGAAGTCAAGGCCTGACAAAACCACAAACAGGTTCATATACAGTACCAGCATTACAGTCATACTTCCTTAGTCTTGGCAGCTCCAGGTGGCCCCTGGAAATCCTCAGCAACCCCTCAGCAGCTCTGGCTGTCCCTCAGCTCTGACTGGCTCTTAAAAATCCTCAGCAGCTTTGGCTGGCCCTTGGACTCAGCAGATATTTTAGCTGATTCCCAGAATCAAAATCACTCCATCCAGGTTTTCGAAATAAAAACCATTCTCTCCAGCCTGGGCAAGGGGGTGGAGTGGGTGGGGAGGGGATGGAAGCTTTCTTCTTCAGCTTCCTCAGCTCCTCTTCAGACTCTCTGGTGGTGGCAGCTTCTGCCTCCATAGGGATTGTTCCAAGAAGATCTAACTCTCCGTCTCTGGGGCTTTTCCTTATATTCACACAGCATTAGCTTCCTGTTTCAGCCAATCCCTTACTATTATATCAGCAACAGGGGGCTCATACCTTCTGTTTATTTAACAGAGGCTTGATTAATTACTAAGTGCTAAGTACTTTCTATCCTTGACAACACAAAGGGATCTTCAAATTCAAATTACATTATCATTACACCCTCTTATCCCCTTACCCCCTACTTTCCTGTAGGGTAAGATACCCAATTGAATGTATGTTATTCCCTCCTCAAGTCAAATTCAATGAGAGTAAGATTCACCCTTTCCCTTTCACTTTCCTGCTCTTCCCTTCCATTGTAACAGTTTTCATTTGCCTCTTTTATATGAGATAATTTACCCTATTCTATCTCTTCCTTTTTCCTTCTGCCATTATATTCCTCTCTCACCTCTTGATTTTATTCAACTGATCCTGTGCCCTCTGTATGTATACATGTACACACATATACACACACCCACATATGTATTTGTACACACATACACCCTCCTATATGTACATATGTATGTATGAATACATATATATTCCCTTCAACTATCCTCATACTGAGAAAAGTCTAATGAGTTACAATTATTGTTTGTCCATGTAAAAATGTAAATAGATCAACTTTAATCAGTTCCCTATGGTTTCTTTTTCCTGTTTAACTTCTCATGCTTCTCTTGCTTCTTGTATTTGAAAGTCAAATTTTCTGTTCAGCTCTGTTTTTTTCATGAAGAATACTCAAAGATCCTCTATTTCATTGAATGTTCATATTTTCCCCTGAAGTATTATATTCAATTTTGCTGGGGAGGTGATTCTTGGTTTTAATGCTAGCTCCTTTGACCTAGAGAATATCATATTCCAAGCCCTTTTTATCCCTTCATGTAGAAGCTTCTAGATCTTGTGTTAAGCTGATTGTGTTTCCACAATACTCAAATTGTTTCTTCCTGAGAGCTTGCAGTATTTTCTCCTTTACCTGGGAACTCTGGAATTTGGCTATGATATTCCTAGGAGTTTTCTTTTGGGGACCTTTTTCAAGAGGCAATTGGTGAATTCTTTCCATTTCTGTTTTGCCCTCTGGTTCTAGAATATCAGGGAAGTTTTCCTTGGTAATTTCTTTAAAGATGTTGTCTAGGCTCTTTTTTGATCATGGCTTTCAGGTAGTCCAATAATTTTAAAATTATCTCTCCTGGATCTAATTTCCAGGTCAATGATTTTCCAATGATATGTTCACATTGCCTTCTATTTTTTCATTTGTTTGGATCTGTTTTATAGTATCTTGATTTCTCATAAAGTCATTAGCTTCCAATTGCTCCAATCTAATTTTGAAGGTATTATCCCCTTTAGTGAGTTTTTGAAATTTCTTTTCCATCTGGCAAATTCATCTTTTTAAGGCATTCTTCTTACTGGCTTTTTGGGCCTCTTTTGCCAATTGCGTTTATCTATTTTTTAAGGCATTATTTTCTTCAGTATTTTTAGGGGTCTTTTTTAGCAGGCTGTTGATTTGCTTTTCATGATTTTCTTCCATCATTCTCATTTCTCTTCCCAATTTTTCCTCCACTTCTCTTACTTGATTTTTAAAATCCTTCTTGAACTACTCCATGGCCTGTAACCAATTCATATTTTTCTTGTAAGCTTTTGATGCAGGAGTTCTGATTTTGCTTTCTTCTTCTGGTTCCATGCTTTGATCTTTTTTTTTGTCCCCAAAAAAGGATTCTATGGTCTGTTTGTTCTTCTTCTGCTTGGTCATCTTGCTGCCAATTATTTAACTTTTGAGCTCTTTGGCACCGTAGAACTCTGTTTCCATTGTGGAGAGAACTGTGTCCCAAATTGCTGTGTCCCAAATTTTCACAGTTTCTAGGGCTATGAGGAAGGCACCCTCTCTATAGCCACCACAGGCTCTGGCACACTGATGTTTCTCACCCTAGGACGACTACATAAGACTGTAACGCAGATCCAAGCAAGTTAAAACAAGAGCAATTACCCTCTGAATGGTCACTTGATCCCCCTACAACCTGCAAACCAGGAGCTCCGGAGGCAGCCACCCAGTAGCAGCTATAGCCACCATACCTTTGCCATCTCTTGGCCTGGGGGCAGGGTCTGGACTGTGCTCTTCCAGTTCCCTGTTCCAACAGAGTTCCACACGAAAAGTTTGACCTTTTACTTTCTCTTTGGTGTTTATGGGTTAAGAAGTCTGGAAAATATCACAGCTGCTGGTGATTCACTCTCCTGAAGTCTGCTTGGGCCAGTCTGGGCTGCTGGTTGGGTCCACCCCAGGTCTGAATGTGTGGCTCATGCAGGACTACACTTGACTCCCAGCCCAGTGTGATCAACCCTTCCTACCAAGCCTGCCAGGCTGCCTGCAGTGGGAGATTTGTTTCTCTCTGTCTCTTTGTGGGTTCTGTAGCTCTAAAATTTGTTTAGAGTCATATTTTACAGGTATTGGAGGTGGTCAGTGTGGGAGCTCACACAAGTTCCTGCTCTTACTGTGCTATCTTGGCTCCACCCCCACCCCCACTTGCCACTATTACAATTCTCATTTTTAATCCAAAAGAAACAAAGTAAATTCCATAATCTCGGAGCTGGAAGAGACCACAGATCTAGTTCAAACTAGAACTGAATCAGTCCTAGAACAGATCCAATACTGAGTCATATCACTTTTCCTTAGAAGTCCCCAGCTTGGGAGAAGGCACTACCTGCTGAGGTAATCTATTCTAGACAATTGTCAAGAAGTTTCCTTTATATTGAGTCTAAATTTACTTCATTATTTTTACCCATTGCTCCTAAGTCTGCTTTATGAGGTATATGGGGTATTTAGGGAGGGCTAGCAACCCTGGGATGAAGGCTTGCTAAGCCCTTTTCAGGGTTATTCATCCACCTTTGTTGTCCACCTTTTACCTGACTCTCACCTTCTAAGAAGCTGCAACACTTGGACAGCCACGCCTCAGTAAAAACCATTTTGGCAGATGCACTAAACCAGGTTGAGGGTAATTGATGGACCTCAAACCCATTGGTGAGTGAGGGAGATGTCTACCTCAAGTAGTTGAAGACTTCCCCTGAGGGGATGGGGAGATGAGACAATTTTTCTAATGGGTCATGGTGGCAGCAGAAGTAGGGATATGAAGCACTTAGAGCTTGGTTAGGCATCAAAGACACCAAGGTCATCCACTGCCTCCCAAGCCATCACCAATCATCTTCACTTTTGTCTTGCCATTGGACCTTGATGACTGGAAGAGAGAGTGAGACTGACAACTTTGCTAAACTCTGTCTCACTTAAATCCAATTCATGTGTAAGTGAAGACTTCACTGATCATCTACTGTTTTACTATTTCATTATTTTGCTATTTAAGTATTTTATTATCTTCCTTTCTTATTATTTTATCTACCTTGAAGTCCTGTGACAACAGGTAGGTGATGAAACAGCAGGTGTGGATACACTGGGAGCTGTAGTCACAACCCTGCACACAGGTGGCCCACACCACTGGGTCATCATTTCACTGGACTGAAGCAGCAGTGGGATTTGGAAGCCCCCTGAGTATCCGAGCAGTCATTTTTAAGGACCACACTGCTTGCCTTCTGGCAGAAGGAACGGGCTACAACAGGTGCCCTAAAAACTGACTACTTCAAACAACCCAGGCCTACTTACTGCAGTAGGTAAGTATTTCACCCTGCATTCAAAACACACACACACACACACACACACACACACACACACACACTCACACTCATACACATATACAAATTGCAAACATTTTTGTGAAGGTAATTTGCTCACCATTGGTACACGGAATGTGTGCAAGTTCCTGGACAACATGAACTCCAGTAGCCCTAAAAGAAAAAAAAAACTTTTCTTGCAAGAGAACTCAGCAGGTACTGCATCAAAACAGCAGCCCCAAGGGAAACAAGGCTGCCAAATGAAGGCCAGCTTACCAAAGCTGGAGCTAGACAAACATTTTTCTGGAGTGGCTGCTGTGATAAGCACCATAAAACTAGTATAGGTTTCACAACCAGATCTAATCTAGTCAATAAGCTTCCATGCCTCCTGAAAAGAGTAAAGGAAAGGCTCATGACCATGCAATTGCCACTTGCAGGAAAGCACCATACCACCATCATCAATGTATATGCTCCCATCATGAAAAACCCTTCTGAGGTCAAATAAAAATTTTATGGAGACCTGGAAACTCTCATCACCAATGTGCCAAAAAGAATACAAACTTGTAATTTGGGATGACTTTAATGCTGAAGCAGGCACAGACGGCAAAACATGGCAGGGAGTCCTTGGGAGGAACAAAGTTGGAAACAGCAATAGCAATAGTTCCTTACTACTTAAAACTTGTGTATCTCATGACCTTCTCATCACCAACAGTGTCTTCCATTTACCCAAATACAAAAAAAAACTTTGTAGATACATCCTCATAACAAATATTGGCATTTAAGAGCCTGCATCTTTATAAGGAGTAGAGATAGGCAGAATGCAAGAGCGATGAAGACAATGTGTAGCACAGAGTACTGAATCAATCATAAACTTATCCTTTCCAAGCTAAACATTCACAGTAAATAAAAGCTGAGGCCCCAAGGCAAGATGACAGTCAGAAGACTCAATATCAACAGCCAAGAGCTGTTCTCCACGTGTGAACAGTTTATTGCTGACCTGGAGGGAAAGCCAAATCAGCGCACAGTTAGAAACAGTGGAGCAGAAAAGAGGTGGGCAGCTTTCAGAGATATGCTATATAAGTATCACATTTGCTCATATGGGCCAGAACACTCATAAACATTAAGATTCATTTGACAAAAATGATGGGGAAATTCAGAAGCTGATAAATGAAAAATGAGAACTCCACAGGGTTTACCAGCAGAACATTTCATCCATTTCTAAGAAGGCAGCAATTAACTCCATCAAAAATAAAGTGCAAATGATTTTTAAAGAAATGCAGGATACTTGGTTCACTAAGAATGCAGATGAGATTCAGCTTATGCCAATGGCAACAATCCAAAGCATTTCTACAAGGTCCTGAAGACTATTTTTGTGGCAAAGACCTTTAACGAGTTTCAACTGCTTCGCATTGATGGAGTCAGTGATCAGTGATAAGGATATGATTCTGGCATGATGGGCTGAATACTTCCATAGTGTTCTCAACAGACCATCATCAATCAATGCTGAAGCCATGGATCCATATACCTCAGATTGAAGTCAGTTGCTCTCTAGCTGAACTTTCAACTGAAAAAGAGGTTTTGAATGCCATTAGGCTCCTTTCATGTGGCAAAGCTCCTCATGCTGATTTCATCCCAGCAGAAAACCAAAAATCAGGAGTTCAATGTTCACACAGAAAGTGACTGAAATCTTCTGGGTTATATGGCAAGAAAAAGTTATCCTCCAGAAGGTCAAGATGCTTCCATTGTCCATGTCTATAAAGGAGAAAAAGAAGCAGGTTGTCCTGTGATAATTGTGTGGTGTGTGTGTGTGTGTGTGTGTGTGTGTTAGTCACTGCTGACAAGATTCCTGCCAGAGTCCTTCTTAATAGACTGATCCTTCACTTGCAATGTGGTCATCTACTTGAGAACTACTGTAGCTTCAAAAAGGTCTAAGGAACAGTTGAGATGATGTTTGTTGCCCAACAACTCCAGGAGAAATGCCAAGAGCAAAACAGAAGTCTGCAGGCTTAATGTTTATTGACCCAACTGAGACCTTTTATACTGTCAACAATGAGGGCTTATAAAAGATCCTGGCAAAATTTGGTGAAGTTCACCAGTGTTGTCTGCCATTTTCATGATGGTATTCTTGCATTAGGTTTTGAATGAAAAATAATGCTCTCAAGCTTT
>JAQQSW010000122.1:0-21947 GCA_028646575.1 Pseudocheirus occidentalis
AAAAATAGTGTACCATGGAAGCCAGGTAAGTTAAAGTAATCCTATGCTGAATTAAAAGAAGCCTAGTATTGAGGACCAGGGAGAGGAGGCCAGCAGTGGTCTGGTCTTTCCTCACTCAGAGAAAACCTCAGTTTCCTCAACTGTAAAATGGGAATAATAACAGTCCCTCTCTCCCAGGGTTGTTGTGAGAATCAAATGAGATAATAATTGTAAATACCTAGAACAGTTGTCTGGCACCCAGAAATGCTTGTTTCCTTCCTCCTCTCCCCCATCCCCTAGCACCATATTGTACTGCCATGCTCACGAATTACTTCATGCTCCAGAAAGGAGGTAAAGGGCACAAAGGGGAAACATGGCTTTATCAAAATCAGGTTACACCCTATGGTCAAAGGCTTGAAAGGACTTCAGAGGACATTTTGTAGATAAGGAAACTGAGGCCCAAAGAGATTAAATATCATGCCTAAAGTTTATACATGGAGTAAGTGTGAGAATCAGGATTTGAACCCAGGTCCTCTCTTTCTAGAGCTAGTTCTCATTTCACCGTACTAAGATGCCAGACTAAATTTATTTCTTTTTTAACATGTCTGATAAATTGGGGGATGCTGTGGGTATATTGGATAAAGCTTATTTTGATTAAAGCAAAGTTTTTGACTGAGTTTCTTTTGACTTTTAGGTGATCACAAAATTAGGTGTATTTAGAAAGGTTCTGACAGAGGAAAAATTAATGAGTAGTCATTGACAAAGTCCCCTCATCAATGGACTCATTGTCTCTTGTCAAACTGGATAACACCAGCTTGGAAATAGGTCTCCACTGGAATATCATAGCAATCTAATTGCAGTCACATCTTGTTCACTGCAATAACTTGAAAGAGGTAAGCATGGTATGCTTAACCAAATTTGCAGATGGTACAAAGCCAAGAGGGATAGCTAACAAACCGGATGAGGTAAACATTGAAAAAGATCTGCAGACTTTAGTGGACCACAAGCTCAGTCACTGGCATGACAGGGTAGCCAAAAAAGCTAAGGCAAATATAGGCTGCATTCAAGGCAGCCTTGGGAGGCCTTGGCCTTTTAAAGCTAAGGTCTTTAACAGGTCTCAATTTGCCTGAGGCAACACCCCTTCAGTGATTAAGGCTAGGTTTAAAATGGAGCAGAGAATGACTTCTTTACCTGGTCAAAAAAAAAAAAAATTCAGTCTGGGAGAAGAAGACCCTCAGAGTTTCTGGCCAAAATAGAAACAATTGCTATTAACATTCACTCTGAGACAATTGGGGCCCAAACCATGATCAAGAAGGGCTTGGCCTGGGACCTATACATATAATATGTATATTCACATAATCATATATTATGTGTGTGTGTGTGTGTGTGTGTATATATACATATATATATATATATATATATATACTATACAAAGACACATATAATCTGTATATTAATACATTATGTGTGTGTGTGTGTATACACAAATACATAGGCATCCTGTGGGAGATATGGGAGACAGCACAACAGGGAAGTCAAGTGACCTTTGCCACTTTTGACCACCATTTCTCTTCAGACTCTAATTGAAATGACTCACTGTCCTGAGCCCAAAAGTTGTGGAAATAACAGTGGCCCCCAAATGACCAAACCTGCTTCTGTTCCAATTGCTACAACCAACATCAAGGGGGAGAAATTATTGTGTAAAAGGTAGCCACCTTCCTCATCACCACTAATAATAGCTACATAGGGTCAGAAGCCTTGGGAGTGGCAGCACCTCCCAGTCCAAGTGCTGATCCTGCTTCCAGCCCATCCTTCATGGCCATGATCTAGAGAAGCAGCTCCTGTGGAGAAAGGTATAGCCATCCCCACCAATTGCCAACCAACTGCTGCACAAACAGGGTAGGAAAACCAGCTGAAGGGCATTAGCAAGACCCTTGAGGGAGAGCCAGGAGGCAAGCCCTTTCACCACCTCCTCAATCACCTTTTCTCCTCAGATGGGGGCAGCCCAGGACCCTGCACCCGACAGGCTTGGAAATAGCAATGTTTCTGTCCTGATGCCCTCAGCCATAGTGCTGGGATGCAAATCTTGTGGAGATTTAGCCCGGCAACCACTCCTGGAGATGTTACAGAAACAGACACTGAAACAGCCCCACACCCCTCCAAAAAGTTCTTATGATCAAAATCTTTGGTACTGTCAAATGATTCAATATCAGAAACAAACTGGTGCTATCATTGGAAATGTGATTAAATGACATTTAAAAAGAAGCATTAACATTTGCTTTGCTGCTGCACACTTTTCTATCTGACTTGCTACCTCTCCCATTAGAATGTGAGTTCCATGAGATCAGGGACTGTCTTGGTTTTCTGTTTATATCTTTAGCACTTAGAACAGTGTTTTGCATATAGGAAGTGCTTAATAAATACTTTATCCATTCATGGATGTGTTTTATAGCTTGATGGATCAATAGATAGATGAGCATATATCTATATATGTAGTGTAAATTTATACATATTTTAGGTATAGATATGTATATGTTTAAATATATCTTGGAAATATATATGTGTGTATAAATATATAGACTATGTGTGTATACACACACATACACATCCATAGCCATGGAAATTTATCCCTCTCTCTCTGTCTCTGTCTCTTCTCTTCTCTTCCCTTTTCCTTCCCTTTCCTTCTCTTTCTCCATTTATGTCAATGTATATATGTACGCACACATGTATATGAATGCACATAGTGCGTATGTTGGCTATACAGACTATATATAATCATGTATATGCATACATATGTGGGTATATGCACATATCCAGGGATAGGGGAGACTATCTGTCCATCTTTCTATCTATCTATCTATCTATCTGTCTGTCTGTCTGTCTGTCTGTCTATCTACCTACCTGCCTATGTATCTCTTGGGTATATAGACATATAAATTATATATACCCACACATGTATGTACGTATATACACATGATATACATATGGATATTCATATACATACATACATACATAGCCAAGACAGACTATACATATATAAGTGTATATCTATGCATACACACATGTGTGGGTATATATATCTGTGTGTGTCTGTGTGTATAAGTATAAATAGTCTCCCCTGGCTAGATTGTAAGCTTCTCCAGGACAAGAATTGTCTCATTTTTTTTGGTCTTTTTATCGCCTGAACCTAGCACAGTGTCTGTCACAGGCCTTTTGATTCCTAGTTCAACATTCTTGCCAGGACTGCCCACTGACTCAACCAGGCCATTTCTAATGCATCCTGTTGTGAGTGGAGGTCAGGAAGCTGGGGATTGAAACCCTCTCCCAGCCTCACCAGACTGCTTGATTCTCCACTTTGAATGGGGAGCCAGGGCTTTCTCAAAAGAGGCTGAGTGGTGAGGTGGCCTCATTATCAGATTTCCACCCCTGACCACTCCCTCCCTATGGCTCACAATTATTGCCTTTTCATTCCTGCCCTTGGCTTCTGACTCTTTGATCTCGGCCTTTGGATCTTACCCTTTGATCCATTTTGGCTCACCATGTCTGTAACCTGACCCTTTGCCGTCTAATTCCCCCAATTTCTTCGAATCTGCCTAGCACCCTTTAATCTTCCCTTTGTATCAATGGATTCTATTCCCTAACAAAGATGGACTTTAACCCAACCAGGCCACAGAACTTCACAAGTTCTGTATGGAACTGGGGTGATAGAGCCAACCGTTCAGCAAGGAATTGTGTTAATGTTCATGACTTTTTAATTTTCTCTCATCCAACAAAAAGAAGTGGGTTGCCTAAGGATAAGATTAGACCCCTGCGGGTTTTTTTTTTAATGAAATGTTTATTCAGTTATTTATTCCCTCCTATTTCTTTTTAAGGAAAAATCGCCTCCAGCGTGATCTTTCTTACAACAGCAAGCAGTTACAAGGATTTTCATTACAAGCAGAAATCAGAAGAGGTTTCTAGCTTTTTTTTAATCATTAAAGAAACAGCTCAATGATCTATTATCTCAAAAGCCTGTTTACACATTTATTGTTGTTTTTAATCTTAAGAATATAGAATGTACCTGTGATTTCACAGGTATAGGGAGCTTCCAAGTGGAGAAATTCCCTACCAATGCAGAGCTTCATCTTTTCTTGTGACTTACTATATTGGAGCAGGAATTTTTAACCTTTCATGTCTCATGGACCACTTTAGCAGACTGGGGAAGCCTATTGGTTCCCTTCCCAGAATAATGGCTTTCGATATATAAAATAAAATTCATAGAATTACAAAGAAAAACAATGATTTTGGTTATATTATATTGAAATGCCATTATTTAAATATTAAACTAAAACAAATCAGTTCACCATAACCAGGTTAAAATTCCTTTGCCATAGAGTGTTGTCGGGAGAAGGAGAGGTTAAATAACTCCTCTAGGGTCATACAGTCAGTATTTGTGAAAGGCAGGATTTGAATACAGATCTTTCCGACTTTGAGGCTGATTCTCTTTCCACTCTAGCACACATCATCTCTGATATTATTATGATTATGACTATCATTTTGCTTTTACTGTTGTTGTTATAACTACTATGATTATGGCAAGGAAGGAATCAAAGATTATTAAAAATCAATTAGTCCAGTATATTCACTTAACAGATAAGGAAATGCCCAGAAAAATAAAATGGTCTACTCAGTGTCATAGAACCAGTTAACATCAGACCTAGATCTCCACAGTCTTCCCAAGGAAGACCTGGAGGAAGAAAAAAACAAACACCCCAAACCGACCCACTGAGTAGTCAGTGATGTAATGTTGGTCCTGCCCAGGACAAAGGAGATATTTGCCAAGGAAGTGCTGCAAAATGACTTGGCTTTACTTTGGGCTTTAGGATGCCTCCTCCACTCAACCATGATGCCAGCTTCCTCCCTGACCACACTGCCAATATGTCCGCATATCCACACTGCCCTTATCCCTCAGTTGTACTGTTGAGGTTGCCATTGACTCCTAGCTGAAAAGCTGTGAGATAATTTCCTCAATACCCACCCCTCCAGCCCAGACCCTAGCTGACCCGTTCTAGAACCCCATGGAACTATACCAGTCCCTAGTCTTGGGTCTGCCACCCAGGCCCAGCCACCAGCTGAGGATTGACTGTATTCTCCCAAACTAGATACTGTAAATGATGGAAAGAAAAACAAGAAAAGGGAGAGAGAGAGAGAAGGGGTGTGAGAGTAGAAATCACCCACTGTTTGTGATGGATGATGCTGGCACAGAGAGTAGACATCCAATGTCACAAATCTTTCTGCCTGTCATTCCTGGGCAGGTCAGGAACTGATGATGTGTGAATTTGTTCAAATGTATTTCCTCTTGACCCAGACCTCTATGAAACACACACACACACACACACACACACACACACACATATACACACATATTACATATACATATATATACACATACACATACACATACACACACACACACACACACACACACATTTAGGAAGGCCAGGGCACCAAAAGCAGGCCAAAAAATAGATCCAGGCTCCCTCAGCATCAGGAAAAAAAAACTACTGCTAAGAAGTAAGAAAGCAACCTCTTATCTCCCTGTAAGAATCAGACACCACGGTCTGTTTTATCTGGCCGGCACAGACATGCCTTCATTTCCATACCCCTGCTGAGCCCAATAAAGCTACATTCTTTTCTGAGAACCACCTCTGAAGGGAAATTACCAGAAGCCAGGACTAAGAGGACCCTTTGAGGGAGCAGTATGAGAAGAAGCCAGTTGAGGGAGCTATTCACACACAGTGACCACCAGAAATGCCTAGAAAGGAAAAAGGAAGTAGGCTGGGGGAAAGTCTGTATGTGTGGTTGGGCTAAAGGCAGGCTTGATCCTTGGCAAATTTGGTCTCTAGTGCCCTTCTATTCTCTTTTCTATGCCTTGTCACCTACTCTAGTAAAATTAACCTCAAAGGATTATACAGATTGCTTTATTGCCAAAGAATTTCTTGCCATTACCAAATATTTCTTGAAAAAAAACTATCAACAGGGACATTGAGCCTGTTGTCCAAGAAACTGATAACAGGAAATCTCTTTATAGAAAGAGGCTCTGTCAGAATGGGGTTTGATAGTTGTACGGGGTTATCAGCTTGGTAGATATAGTGCAATTGTGTCCAACTCAAATGGAAATGAATCCCCAAAGGCCCCATTTTGACTTTAGAAAACCACAAATTAACATTATCTATGTTTGACTGTATTTGTATTTATTTTGTTAAGTATTTCCCAATTACATTTTGTTCTGGTTTAACCACACAGGGGAATTTTGCTTGAACATGAGGCCAGCAGGCTGAGTTTAATACTTCTTCGGCAGACAGAGAGCTCAGAACCAAGAAGATCTGGATTTAAGTGCTATTTCTGACAAGCATTTGCTGTGTGCATGTCTAGCTGTTCTGGCCTACTTGCTATACCTTAAATACAAGAGTCCATTTCCTTACTAGGCACCTTCTCATTGACTGCCTCCTCCCACTCCATGCCTCTCATGCCCTCCCTCATCACTTCTTCCTCGAGGCCCTGGGAAGTGATTCTCAACCTGTGGGTTGTTTTCAATTTAAATATATCCTGCACATCAGATATTTATATTATGATTCATAACAGTAGCAAAATTACAGTTATGAAGTAGCAACAAAAAAATTTTTATGGTTGGGAGTCACCATAACATGAGGACCGCAGCATTAGGAAGGTTGAGAACCACTGCTTTTCTGAGCTAGCCAGGACCACAGCTTCTAGAAGTTTCTATGCCAAATCTAAAACTTAAAAAGTGTTTATTGCTTTGAATACATTACAAACAGTCTTCTCTCCTTTGCTTACCATTTTTCCTTTTGGAAAACAAACAAACAAAAAAAACCCTGCCCGTCCCTTCAAACTTCTTTTCCGCCTTCTTACTTTCAACTTGTATCTTTCTGACCTGACCCAGGCCTGAGATGTCCAAAGAGATCAATCAACAAGTATATCTTAAGTGCCTAACAGTATAAAAGATACAAGATAAACATAACAGTTCCCTTGTCCTCAAAGAGTTTACAGTCTGGCTAGGAACCTTGCCTAGCATGAAGGCATGGTGTTAGGCACTGAGAAAAGTGAAGCTGAAAACCTCAGGAATGACTTTCACCTCCTACTTAAGGCAGGACAAGAGAGAATACATGAAACAAAAATGGCTGAATCAAGACAGCAGAGATTTGTAAAGCTGTGTGGTATGTTTTATGGGTCTGCAAGGCATTCAGAGCCAATAGATAAGGGCTGGAATAATCTAGAAAGATTGCAAAAAGGAGATAGGACTCATAGTAGGCCTTGACAATGACACCTGTATCATCCTGTTGGAGGATCACAGGGTAAGCTAGTTAAATGTTAAATAATCAACTTTTGGGAAAACACTGTATTATTAACATTTTCTTATGTCAAGACAGTGAAATAACAAATCAAGCCTTAAAGCTTAACCTTTGCGGTTTATCAGGTGACAATCTTCACACTGACAATTTAATCACTGACTTTTAGGAGCCAATGTGAGTTGGCTTCAGCACACCTCTGGAGTTCATGACATTCTTTATCAATACAGAATCTATATGGTAGAAATCATTAGTTCAAGTATTAAGGGAGATCTAGTACAGTTTCTGGCAATAGGGGATGGTTTCATGGAGCAACCTGTCTGAGGAACACTTCATACTCTGAGAGAATGTTAGGAATGGAAGAAACCTTCAGGATGACAAGGGGATGCCCTGGTATGAATGAGGGCATGATTATGAGAATATTTGTCGGAGAGATTCTCTCCCTGGTTCTTGGGCTTCCCTTCCCTTAATGTTCATTCCCACTCTTCCCAACAAAGTTTGTTTACTATATGGTAAAAAGCTTAGTTATCTACATCAAACCATAACTGAAATATTGTGTTTAACTACAATTGAAGAAGGACATTGGTAAGTTGGTGAGTGTCCAAAGGAGAGCAACCAAGAAAGTAAAACTAATTGAATCTGTGACATATAGGTTGTAGGAACTAGGGATATTTAACCTGGAGAAGGGAAGTCTAAGGGGGTAGTAGGGCATGAATTCTTTTCAAGTATTTGAAAGAGGAATTATATTGGTTAATGGATAGAAGCTACAAAGAGGCAAATTTAAGCTAGATAATACTTGTGAGTATTTTGAGGGAAGAGAAAGAGAACAAGTATCTATTACCACCAGATACTGTGTTAAGCACTTTACAAATATTTGAGCCTCACAATAACCCTGAAAGGTAGATGCTGTCATTATCCTCATTGTCTAGCTGAGGTCACTGAGGCAGACAGAGATTAAATGACTTGCCTACGATTGTAGTTAATAAGCATCCGAGGTCAAATTTGAACTCAGGTCTTCCTAACTCTGAAATAGTACCCACTCTAATTTGCTAGAAGCATAATGGGCTGCTTCAGGATTCACTGGGTTCCTTATTACTAGAAGTCTCCAAGCAATGACAACACGATTATTTATTTGTTAGGTATGTTGTAGTAGAGTTTTTCTTTTTAGATATGGTTTAGGTCAGCTGGTAACTGAGGTCACATCTTTAAAAGTCTGTGATTCTATGATTCCAACAAGTTAAACTTAATTTAAAAGAAAAATGGCACTACACGTGGGATTTGGATAATAAAACACAATTAGATATTGAGACAAGATCCAATTTTATTTAGCCAAACATGGCTTTGAACTGTGTGCTTAGGAAATTTCTGTATATCAAAATCCAAACAATTAATTAAAAGAATTAATGGAGAACTTAAATGCCCAACACTGTGCTAGGCACTGCTAAAAGGTGGGGAATGGGGGAAGGGTGAGTAGAGAGAGGTCAACGGGATGAAGAATGCACAGAATTAGACCTATGATATTTACCCCCTGAACTCTGTAAGAATAATTTTGATATCCCTACTCAATTTAATTAGTATTTATTCAGTTCATTGTGATTTTATGGGTATCAGTGATTGTATTAGTGAATTAATCCGAATAGGATTAATAATGGCACCCACAGAAACTAAATGTGAAATTTCATAATGACCTTTCTGACTATGGATCGATCATAGAAATCTTCATATGACAAAATGAAAAGGAGAGTTGTCTTTTAATGGACAGATATGTGTTTTGAGTTGGTCAGATTTTTCTAGGAACAGGCTTTTTTTTTTTAATCCAGCCAACCTGACTGACATATTGAATATTTTTAAAAAAATACAATGCAATGTAAATTTGGTTATTCCAAGGATTACATGAGATATTTGTAAAAAGCGTTTAGCACAGTCCCAGGCACATAGTAGGTCCTCGATAAATGCTTACTCCCTTCCTGTGTCATCCTCTAAGTATTTCCAATACATTGGTAATTTTGGAAAGCTTCATGGAAGAGATGAGAGTTGAAGAGTGTTTCAAATATAAAGTATTTGTATAGATGGAGATCAGACAGGACATTTCAGTCGATCAATAAGCATTTCTTAAACATCTACTATGTAAAAGGTACTGTGCTAGGTGCTTTGCAGGAAAAAACAAAATTGAAACAATACCTACCCTCAAGGAGCATATGTTCTATAAAGGGATTTAGCATATATTCATTCAATTTATATACAAAATTCAAGCAACAAACATTTATTAAGCACCAATTATTAAGTACCAGACACTGGTACTTAATACTACTTTGGGATGAGCTCTGGGATTACAGAAGACGGGAAAACCCTCTGCTCTCAAGGAGTTTGATGGGGGAGACAACATGCAAATGAGTATGGACTACAAAAAAAAACAAACTGCATACAGGGTAAAATAAAATAATGTCATTTCCCAGGAGGAAGGACTAGCAGTTGAGGTATCAGGAAAGAAATAGTGAAGGAAGGGGTGTTTGAGTAGAGCTTTGAAGGATGCTAGAAACTCTAAGATGTTAAAGAGGGAGTTAGGCTGGGGGCCATATCACCTACACAAAGGCAGAGACTGGATGTGAGAATGTTGTATGTGAAGAACAGAGAGACAATTGGTTGGGCCGAATTAAAGACTCCATGAACATGAGCAGTGGAAGAAAGCTAGGCTGGAGTCAAGGAGTAGTGAGTTTTTAACACCAGACAGTGTCTACAAGTAATAGGAAGTCTCTGGAGCTTATTGAGCAGGAGTGTGCCTTGGTCAGATGTACTTTCAGGTTGGAAATATGAGATGATCCAACCAAGAAGCTGAAATAACCAGAATAGTGTTGGGGAGGGGGGAGGAGGGTATATGAACTTTCCATAAGAGACAGCAAGCCACAATGCACAGGGTGCTAGGCTTAGAGTCAGGAGGGCCAGATAGAGTACAGAGTTAGGAAGCCCTGAATTCAAATCCTGTGTTCTCCATAGTGCTAACCTGATGAACTCTGTGTTCACCAACCTACCTCTAAATGACTTGACCACTGCTCTCATTTCCATTTCATAACTTGTGCCTAACCTATTGAATGTACTTACACTACTGGTTTATTTGGCTTGACAAAAGAAGCTGGGTGGTACAAGAAAGGGCTCTCTGTTTAGACAAATTCTTTATATTTGAAATCCTATTCAACTCTCATCTCCAGTACTGGACCTGGAGTCAGAAAGAACTGGGCTCAAATCTAGCCTCCGATACTAACTAGCTGTGTGACCTTGGGCAAGTCACCTTACTCTATTTGCCTCAATTTCCTCATCTGTAAGATGAGTTGGAGAAGGAAATGGCAAACCACTTCAGTATCTTTGTCAAGAAAGCCCCAAAAGGGGTCACAAAGAGTTGGACACCACTGAAATGAGTGAATGACAACAATGAGAGAGTCAAGAAGACCTAACTTTTACATATTCATATATCATGTCAGACATTAGCTATATCACATACCAGTTATATGACTCTGGGTAACTCCCTGGGACTTCTCTACTAAGTCATCAACAACTATCTCTGTTGGTGGAGGGAATTCCCTCATTGGGAGTTCCCTACCAGACAAGATCAGATATCTTTCTTGTATTTTCATAGGAATTACGAATGATAATTAATGTTAACAGTGATGGCCCTAAGTGCTATAAAATCTATGAATCATCAATGATCATTGCTATGTGCATATAAATACATATATACATACATATGCATATATGTATGTATATATTTATATATATAACATATCGATGTATGGCAGTGCTTTGATCACTCCACCTATAGGAGAGTTTACCTAAATAATTTACTTTGCCAGTACCAAACCAATAGTCCACTCCCACATCTATTCTGAAAAAACAAAAGTCTATTTTATACGTACATAACCAACTAAAGACTGAATCAAGGTTCTTTATGAACTGTATCCATATTTCTACTTAAAACATTAATTTTCAGAACTAAAGCCTAATGCCTTGATGTGAGGACTTAATCAATGAAAAAATTGAACTTGGTTTCAACATGTGAAATGAAAGAGCCAGCAAAGCAAATGTGGTCAAATCACCATAGAGTTTCTACTTTGATAAAGGTAAATGAACATATTGGGAACAGGTGGGGCAAAAGATTCTCCATAAATTGCCATAAGGATTGTCTTTTGCTTTCCTTGAGGGGAAATCATTGCCTGGGGTACCATTGAGAGGAGTTAATAATTACTTTTATCCTTTACTGCTCTGAAGAATGGATATAATACATACGTACATATTCACAAAATATCATACAAATTTTTCTTCAACATTAGTCAAATTCAAGAAGAATCAATAAAGTTCCAAGAGTCGCTAAAATTTTGAATGAATTAGTTGAGGCCCAGCATTTATGCACTTGAAAAGGGTCATTCATTTTGTCCATCAAACTTAAGGATAAAATTCTAAACATTAGAGTTGGGTTTAGCAGTTAAATTCATCCTGCAGATTCAAGAAAACTTTATTAAACATTAACTCTGAGCAAGCTACTACCCTAGGCACTGGGCATACAAATAAAATAAGGAAACAGTCCCTACCCCCAAGGAACTTATATTCTTTACAGAAGGGAAGAGGGAGGTAAGAGGGGTTAGGGTCTTGCCTGAAGTCACAAACCAGAAATAATACAGCTTCATCCACAAGGAAGAGAGGGTTTCAGAGGTCTCCCTTTTTCTCTCTTCTCTTCCTCCTTCCTATTTCACCCTGTTTTCTACAACTTTGCCAATAATTCTGCTCCTGGGCATTATTCACTTATAATAAGACACAGCAGGAAGCTCCTTCCTGCACCCCACCCCCATCCTGGACTTGGTGACTTCACCTGGTAATATTCCATTTGGTGGTTTTCCAATACACATCTGCATTTTAATGGAAACTCCCTGCCCCTTTAAATATCAAATGCCCTGCCAGATGAATTGTAGAATGAGATACCCTTTTTTGGACATGGCCAGTGAGAGAATTTGTTTGGCTTAACTATGCTTATATATTACAAGGGATTTGTAATTATTTTCTTTTTCTTTTTTTTAAGAGAAGGGAGGATAGGAGAGAGATAAATGTATGATGTAAAAAAAAGTAACATTTATTGACGTTTTCAAAATAAATACTATGAGTAGGAGAGAATTCAGAATTTAAAATAAAAATAAATAAATGCTAGCACCCTGCATTTGTAATTTAAAAACAATAACAGCTAAGATTTATATAGGGTCTATTATGTTCCAGGAGCTGTGCTAAATGCTTTCTAAATACTGTCATTTGATCTTCATGATAACCCTGGGAGGTAGGTGCTCTTGTTATCCTGACTTTATGGTAGAGGAAACTAAGGCAGACAGAGGGTAGGTGACTTGTGGAAGGTTACAGAGCTAGTTAAGTGAGGACCTGAACCCAGGTCTTCAAGACCCCAGATACAGTGTTCCATCTACTGGCCCACCAAGCCTCACAAACATTTTAACCCTCTTCTCTGAGTATTGACCCAAAATCCATGTTCTTTTTTTTTTTTTTTTTTTTTTTTTTTTTTTTTTTTTTTTTGCAGTAGACTTGCATGCAATGATAGGGAATTCCTAGTTAGGAAATCCCCTCCACCAATATAGACAAGGCAGACTGGCACCAGCTCTTCAGCTTGGACAAGTTCCTGAATTACAGAGATTAAGTAATTTCTCCAGGGTCACACAGCCAACATTGGAAGCAGGATTGGAACCAGGATCTTCCTGAATCTGAGGTCAGCTCTTTATCCTCTTCTACACCACTGCCTCTCCAGAGTTTTTGTTTTGTTAAAGGAGACCAGGCTTTCACCTAAGGAGAGAAAGGACATCACTCCTCAGAAGATGCTTACCAATATCAAGTTGGTTGCAATATTCCCTTTCTCTGCCTGTTCTTCAGTCTGACATTAGTCTTATCTGTGCTTGGAATCAAGATGTAGCAACATCATCCAAGCCTGGAACCAAAACGTTCAAAGCCATTATGAAGCTAAAACCAATCCAAACATTTGCTTCTGCCTTAACACAATCACAAAAACATTTGCTCTTCCTAAGAGATTGGTTCACTCCTCCCAAATGGCAGACTTTCTCTGGGGATGGAATTATGAACAATGCCAGCTCATAAAAGCAATGCCACTGGAGGATGAGGGAGTCTCACATCTGATGTCAGTGTCTGTCTCTCAAATATATTTTGCATATGAAGTAGTGAGGAGCTGACACACACAGCCTTCTCATACTGTATCTTCTGATGCTGTGTGACAGTCAGTCTTTGACTCCCCAAACTTCAAAGGCTCAATGACCCAAAAGATGAAGGAGAGATGCCCAGTGGATGCAAGGATGCTGCCATCTATTTTCAACAATGACCAATTTGAGAGAAGTAGAATAAGAGATGTCATTGAGGAAAGGGAAAAATGTTGACCATGACTCAGGTCTGATATCATCCCCATCTACTCAATATACTCAGATGTCACTCTGTTGTCTCAGGAATCAAACAGAAACTCCTGCTTTGCTTTTTTAAGTCCTTCCCAACTTGGTACCTTTCTACCTTTCCAAATTCCTTGCACATTAATCTTGTCCAAGCACTCTACAATCCAGAGTAGTCATTCTTAACACATGATCATCCATTTCCCATTTCTTTCTCCACCCCTGCATTGTTCCCCCACCCGTCTCTGGTTTTGGAAACTCTAGATTTCTTTAACAATCAGTTCAAGTACTATCATCTGTCTGCAGGGGACCTTGGCTGGTGTTGCAGTTGCCAATGCCTTCCTCTCTAAGGTGAGAGAGAGATCAATATATACACAAAAATACATATGTGTGTGTATTTGTATATGCATGTGTATACACACATATAATTCTGTATGTTTTTATTCTTTGTATTTTTCTGTGTATTTTTTATATTTATACATGTATTGTATACCCATTTATATGTACCTTATATATTTATATAACTTTTATATGCACATGTATATGTATTGTATAAATTTGTCTCTATACATTCATATATTGTATGTATTATATATGGATTTGCATTTAATATATTTGTATTACATATATTAACACATTAATACATATATTAACACATTAACACAGAGACAACACAAAGTTGTCTTTCCTGATAGAACATAAATTCCCCAAAGGCAGAGGCCATATTTACCTTTTGCATTTGTATTCCCAGAATTTAGCACAGTGTCTGGAGCATAGAAAGTACTTATTAAATGCTTATACATTGATTAGAGAAAGGAACACAATTTATTAGGGGCCTATTACATGCAAGATATTGTAATAAAAGCTTTTACAAATATTATTCCATTTAATCCTCACAAGCATATGAGTTAGATGCCATTATTACCCTCATCTTACAGCTGAGGAAAGTAAGGCAAAAAAAGTAAAGTGACTTGTTCAAGGTCGCACAGCTAGTAAAGATCTGAAGGCCAATTTGAACTCAGGTCTTCTTGACTACGGCTAGGTGGTACAGTGAATAGAGCACCAAGCCTGGAGTCTGGAAGACCCGAGTTCAAATGTGACCTCAGACGCTTACTAGCTGTGTGACCGTGGGCAAGTCACTTACCCCTGCTTCCTCATCTGTAAAATGAGTTGGAGAAGGAAAAGGCAAACCACTCCATCCTCTGCCAAAAAAACTCCAAATGGGGTCACGAAGAATCAGATACAACCCAACAACGATCACTTCTTGACTCCAAGTCCAGTAGTCTATTTACTGTGTCACCTAGCTGACTGACTGCTCAACAGAACAGGCAACCCAGTGCGCAAAAGAGCAATCGTGAAATCACGAGTCAAGCAGACTGTACAGGACCAAAGGAAAGATGAGACCGATCAGACAAGAGAATTCTTTAATGCCTTCTCAAAAGAGGAAAAGAATTTCCCTGACTTTAAGAGACTTAGGTATGAGACTGTTGGGTTAAAGAAAAACTGTCCTATATGCAATAACTTGTTAGCCTGATTGAGTACTTGCAGGAGACCTCAAGGTCCCTTAGAGAGTCACAAATCGCTCAGAAGAGGTAAAGGGGTGGGGATGGGAGGCAATGAAACATACGGTTTGTTGTTCAGATGAGGTCTCTAAGGCAAGTTTGGTTAGGTAATGTAAATAAAGTAGCTTAATGTAAAGGTTAGTAACGCAATGTAAAGGGCTGAGACTCAAATAGTATATGGGTTACAGTAACAAATAAGAACCTAAGGAATGTAGTGGATAGAACACAGGGCCTGAAATTAGGAAGACCTGCATTCAAATTTAACTTCAGATACCTGCTAGCTGTAGGACTTTGGGCAAGTCACTTAACCCCCATCCACATTAGTTTTCCTCATCTGTAAAATGGGAATGATAAAAGCACCTACCTTCCAGGGCTGTTGTGAAGGTAAAATGAGCGAATATTCGTAAAGGGCTTTTTATAAAGCACAATATATCATCATCATCATCCCCATCCCTTGCAATGATCCATAAAAAGGACCCAGGTTAGAGAATCTCCCAATTCTGTTTATTGATTTATTCCAGGTAGAGTTAACTCTTTATTCCTGCTGTGCGCCAAGATACTGGGCTAGGCCCAGAGGAACATCCAACTGTTAATAAAATATAGTCCATCGTTCAGTGTATAATCTAGTAGGAGAGACATACAATAATATAATAATACAAGTCACATGGTCTTTCCAGGATGCCTTCCTATTTTACCATTTAAAAGGCAGCAGCTCTGGAGAAATAGCCTGAAATATTTCTCCCTCCTTTCTGCATTTCTGCTTTCATCCTAGTGGGTGCTGTTCTAGGCCCCAGAATTAATTTTGTTCAATGCAGTATGTATTTATTAAGCACCTTCTATGTACACAACTCTAAAAATACAAAAACGAAACAAAAATTGGTCCCTGTAGTCAAGGAACTTACTTACTGGGAGATAATAAAGAGAATAAACGATTGGCATTCCCTAATATTTGGAACCTAAAAACTAATCTGGCCTTGCAAGCATGTGGAATGGTGTGATTTTTAAGAGGTGCCAGGCCAGAGTCCCTGCTTACCCACCATCTGTCTCAGGGGCTGAAATTCTGCCTTTAGAGATCCATGACTTGGGGGTCTTAAAAGGCTTTTTTTTTTTTTTTGTCTTCAAGAATCTCCTGTTAAAATACAAATACTCCTAAAGGCGTAATACCTTAAGCCATTATTAGCTAACATCTCAGTAGGGATTAGCTGACAGCCGGCTGAGAGAAAAGCTCCATACACAGGATCTTGAGAAGTGGGGGCAGGGTTGGGGTGAAAGCCTCAAGAAGGGAAAATTGGCTTTCTTCTACCACCTGGACCACCTCCTCCAGCAACCTAAGTCAAATTGTGTCTCCTTCCCATTTCTGTTGAGGGCCCACCCTGCCCAGGGGAATCCCTTATGCTTTAGAAAGCAAAGATTCCCCTTTAGTTTAAAATGAAGCAGGGCAGATAAGGAGATGAAAGTTAAGAAGCACACATTTATGATGGATTTTCTGAGATTTCAGAGGCCTCTGCATTCTCTATATGCACCACCCCCACTTCCCAGCTCACATAAAGACCAGACCAGCTTGTGGAATAAGCCAGGTGGAGGGCAACTGCATTTTTATGCAGAGGAACAAATCCAAATTTCAGGCTGCACACATGGGAGGGAAGTTTCCCTGACATGTTCACATCCTAATTAATTAAACTGCTGTTGAACATTCCTTAGCAGTTTGAGCAGAAGTGAACATTTGGGCTCCCGATTGTTTCCCATACTTTCTCAGTGTCAGTCTGGTTGTCCACTAGGGGAAGATGCCTAGGTGGAAGAGATAATTATTTTGCTATGGCTCTCAGCGTGCAATGTTGGGCTGTATATCATTCCATATAGAGAGAATTTAGGAAAAATGCTTTCCGGGCCCTGGAATGTGATTTGCTTCCTCTTGGTAACTTTGATAATCGTCCCAACAAACTCCAATCCCTCTGATTTCCATAATTCTAGATTTTCCAGTTTTTATTTCCTTGTCTTGCTTTCTTCAGGAGAATGGGAAAATCCATGTTGGTTTAAGGCAGGTTCCACTTTTAGTCTCTTCTAGGACATAGTCTTAATAGCAAAATCTGACCAAGTAGAATCTTGGCTATACAGGTACCCTGGCACAATGGTCATGCGAAAGGATCAAGAAGTGAAGGACAGGGCTTTATTAGACTGTGTTTCATGAATGAACAGGGAAATGTGAAGCTGTGATCCTAGAAGACTGTTGGTGTAGTATCTATCACCTCCTGACCCAGAGGTGATGAACTCAGGGCAGAATAGGACATATACACTATTGGGCAAGGCCAATGCAGAAATTTGTGTTGTTTGACTATTCTTATTTGTTATAAGGATTTTGTTTTTTTACTTTTTATGGAAGGAGTGGTGAAAGGGAGAGAAAAAAGATTTTTATTAACTGAAAAAATTCCTTTTAATTTTAAAAAATGTGATGTAGGGAAAATGGTGTTACCTGTATGCAATGAATTCTTCCAAAGAGTGGATTAAATCTTTATTTTGGAGCAAAGCAGTGCCATAGGACTCTGTTACCTGTATTATATTGGAAACTGCAATACCAGACTAAGATGGAACACAAAGTCTAGTTTCTAATTTGGGGGGGGAGGGGCAAGGAGGAGAAGGGGCTGCAAAAGAAATCGTAAATCCTTGTATTTGGCTTGTACTTTATATTTCCAATGCCCTTTCATATTCATCATATCCTTTGAATTGGCAGAGCAGGTATTAAATTATTCCCATCTTAAAGATGAGGAATCTAGGATCCAATAAGTCTGGATCATTCTATAATGAACTAATTGACAAAGATAAAACATGATACAGTGAAAAATACTTTTTGATTTGGAATCAGCAGTCATGAGAGTGACTCCTGCTCTCCTTATTTATATATATATACATGCATACATTTTCTCATCTGTAAAAGAGAAGGTTGAACTAGATAACCTTTAATGGTCTTTCTACATCTATGATTCCTCACCTGGAATTCTGTCTAGTTGCATCAATCACACTCCACACTACCCTCGAACCCAAACTCATCAGCCCTCCCAGATTCTGGACATCGCAATATGTTATTTAATTCCAAATACAGTGAGCTATTCTGCCTGTCCCAGCAGTTAAAGCAACATAGTACTAATATCCCAAGAATCGAAAAGACAGTAGAGGACGATAAGTGTATTCAGTCACCCCATCATCACCCAAAGTATGCACGCAGCTTGCGCAGACATGCACACACCCCATATCTCACACTTAATTGAGAAGCACAAGGACAGCTGATGGGGGCCTCTATTGAAGGCCCAATTTCTCCTGGGAAGGCTGAAAACCAAATTAGGAATTCATTCCTACAAGAACAGTGAGCAGTAAATAAACTTCCTCTCCAGCTGTTGAATGGGGCCCCATAGACCCTTTGCAGACAGGATTTATTTTGACAGAATTTAACAAGCCCCTAGAAGGGTGAAAAGTAAATTCCTTCATCAGCCAACTCCACATCACCACATGTTTTCTGGAGCCATCTTTTTTGTCTTTTCTTTGACTCTCTCTTTACTGAACTCTCTTGTCCGCAGGAGTGAATTGTATTAATAAACTCAATAGTGTGTATAGAGAGGGGCTAGGGGGAGAGAAGAGGTGGCTAGGATAGTCAGGAAGAGCAGTGAAGAGGAAGTTCGCTCCAGGTATCCATCTTGCATCTTCCTATTTAAGCTCACTATTATTGCAATGGTGTATAGGTATTCAAGTAGGACCAACAACACCTCTGGTAAGAGGGCTTGCCAAGCCCTTCTCGGAGTTGTTCATCCCCTTTGGTGACTGTCTCACATTCAGCTCTCACTTGTGGATCCAAGAAGCTGTAGCACGCACAGCAGTCACACCCAGGTAGGTAAATGGGCCAAACCACATTGAGGGTAACCAAAGGATCACCAATCCAGTTGGTGAGGTTGGAGGGGGGGATGTCTACCCAGTGTGAAGACTTCCTCCAGTGGCATGAGTGGATGAGAATATTTGTTTCCCTGAATGGCCACGAAGTGGCCAAAGCAGACCCTGTGGAGTGCTTAGAGCTTTATCACACATTGAAAATATTAAGCATCCACTGCTTCCCAGTTTGTCATCAGTGATCCTGACTTTTGTCCTGTCACTGGACTTCAATGGCTCCAGAAGAGAGAGACTGATGACTTTATACAGCTCTGCCTCACTTAAACATTCACAAGCAAGTCATCTCCCCATGGTGTCATTGGTCTCTTGGAAAACGAAGGGCAAACAAAAACAGCCATTATTGCTAAATAGGTACTAAACTCCACTTCTATTCTACTGAAGATGCTTCCAGCACCCTCTAAATTTGGCACTCTGGGAAAAAGTCCCTCTTGTCCCACCTTGATTACAGCCCTAGGGGAAAAAAAATCTTATGCATGCCAATATGGCAGCACAAAAAGAGAGATTTATTTACTGTGTCTACCCGTCAGGAATTCAGAAGGTGATGGGAAGAGGTGTTTGGATTTGACTCCTGACTCTTGCCACAGGTAGCAATGTGGCCTTCAACAAATCATTCCTTTTTCTCTATGCCTCAATTTCTCCATCAGTAAAATGAGGAGAGCAATATGTGTTCCACATACTTAATAGGCCATTGTGATGATTAAATCAGTCAATGACTGTGAAAGGGGTTTTGGTAAATAAAAAGTGTGGCATAAATGAAAAAATGAATAAGCATCTGACCAAGAACAGATAATAACAGAAGGAGTATATGGGGAGGGTCCAGGTGAGGGAGCAAATGGAAAGAACAAGGCTACCAATTAGTTAAGGTGATCACCTGATCAAGGACCAGCAAAGACCAATAAAGGAACTTGAGGGAGGTGAACAGAAGGAGGAGATAAACAGCTTTGGTTTGGGGGATTTAAGACCAGAAGCTCATTTTAATTGTCCTGTAGGCGCTCCTCTGTTTCCCCTTCTATATATCCCTCAGACTTCTAACCTCTTTTTTCTGTTACCTGCTTCCCTTTTCCCCTTTAAGACGAACCTTAATACTCACTTTAAAGCATATTTTGCCCCTATAATTGGTGTAGGACAAAAGATCTACTTGGGGTGTGGGTTGACCATAAGCAGAGATCCATCCCTGATGAGTGAGGCCGAAGTGAGGGGTGGAGTTCAGAATCTGGGGAAAACCAAAGTACCTGGCACACTGACCCACAGTAAACCTAAGGAGCCAGTCCCATCACCGGATTTTTAATGGTGTGGCCACCAAAGAGCCTATTTTAACAAAGGACTGTGTTGAATGTCAAAGTTTTGCAAAGATCACAGAAAAGGCCTGGAGAGGGAGAGGCACCCACTGAGCTAGCTCATTGTGTTTGGCTCATTAGTGATCACAGGACTCAAATTTTCCAAAGAAATGGAGTTGGTAAATATGGACTTGCCACTATTCGGAAGAAACGCCAAACAAAGCAGCTGGAGAAGGAGGAAGTTTGTGTTCTTCTCTAACTTCTCTCTCTCTTTTTCTATCTCATACTCTATCATGCCAACTTTCCTTCTCTCTTTCTTTTCTATCTCTTTCTCCATCTCTGTCCCTGTCTCTTTCATTTTCTTTTGCTCTCGCTCTCTCTCTGGTTCTCTATCTTTGTCTCAGTCTCTCTCTTTCTCTGTCTCTGACTCTCTGTGTCTGTCTATCTCTCTTACACCTCTATCTTTGTCTGTCTAGGAATTGTTTATCTCAGACTTTCTGCTTGAAACTGAAAAATCCAGCAAGTTACTCCCCTTATAATAAGCATAGTCCCTTACATTTATACCTCACTTTATATTTTACAAAGCTCTTTCATAGTCATTAACTGATTTTACAATCAGAAAACCCTATAAAGTATATAGAGCACATTGTATCATCCCTATTCTACTGTCAGAGAAACAGATGATCTGTCACAAGTTACATTGCTGTATGAGACAGTCAGGAGTCAGACCCAAGGGTACGGTTCTCAGACCAGAACTCCCCATTGGACTATAATTGGAGAAAAGTGGTGTGTGTGTGTCTGTGTGTCTGTGTCTGTGTGTCTGTGTGTGAGAGAGACAGACACAGAGACACAGAGACAAAGAGAGAAAAAGAGAGAGAAAAACAGAAGACAGAGAAAAAAAGAGAGACACACAGAGTCACTAATTGTAACTTTGGTCCTAGAATTAAACCTGCAATAACTGGCTGGCTCAAGGGGAAAATATGACAGGCAGAGGACATAGAATCGAAATATTCCCTAAAGATCCTCAATACCACTCCATACTTAATTTTGTAGCATCTCCACACGGGCTCAAGAGCAGGCAGTCTGTGTTTGGAGTTGGCATATTTCTACAGAAACATAGGTCTGGCAATTAGCTGGAGGATGTTCTTACAGTTGCCTTTTTACAAGTCTTCACTCTTGACAGGTTTACGGATGTTTGCACTAAGTAGCATTTAGTGACATACTGTTGAAATTAGGCATTTTGTTTTTCTTCTTAAATGCCCTTGGTTTTAATACCTACAAAGACTAATCCATTTGCCTCAACTAATCCAGGCTAAAAGGAGGCCATGGTACTTGAAAGGATGGTCCTGGAAGCATAACATCTCACCTTGAGAAGTGTGATTGGTCAGGGGGATGGGGGATGGTGGGGGGGGG
>JAQQSW010000122.1:38327-60816 GCA_028646575.1 Pseudocheirus occidentalis
AGGAGCTGAAAGCTTACAGGTTCTCGTCCAGTCCTCAGGGATGAACAGCTCCCAGGTCCTTGTCCTCCGCAAACATCAGTTTCGTCCAAGAGGAAGCCTTTTCTTCATTTTGACTCTGGGTGGTCTCTCTGATTCCCTGGATCCTCTTCCCTGCTCCCAGCTCCCTCCTGAATCTGCCAGATAATCACCTAGATTCAGGAGCTGAAAGCTTACAGTTTCTTGTACAGTCCTCAGGGATGAACAGCTCCCAGGTCCTTGTCCAGTCCTCAAGGCAATCCCCGACACACACTGAAGTTCACCAAATTCAGCACACCTTTCAGGACTTCTCTTGCCTGGAACTCAAGGATCAGCCAGGCCACCAACAAACAAAGTCCCATCCTGTTCATATCTTCAGTCAGCTTCACTGAGGAACCAAATCCAAAATCTGTCTGTCTCTGTAAAAATTATTCCTTATAAACACTGGCCTTCTCCCAAGTCCACAGGGGAGTGTCTCAGCCAATAGCATTCTTCCATGTCAACAAGGGAATTCACACCTTCCAGACAAGGCTCACACCTTCCATACAGAGCTCACACCTTCCAGACAGAGCTCACACCTTCCATACTTAGCCCTAAATATTCAACAAATTGATTACTATTACAGTCAGCAAGGTGATGTCTCTGCTTTTTAGCATGCTGTCCAGATTTGTCATAGCTTTCCTTCCAAGGAGCTAGTATCTTTTGATTTCATGGCTGTGGTTGCTGTCTGCAACTGCTAGGATCTTTGAGCCCAAATATGACACTGCTTCCATTTTTCCTGCCTCTATTTGCCAGGAAGTGATGGGACCAGTTGTCAAGATCCTAGTGTTTTTTCTTTTTATGTTAAGCTTTGAGACATCTTTCCCACTCTCCTATTTCATCCTCACCAAGAGGCTTCTTAATTCCACTTCATTTTTTTTCTCATCAGAGTGGTATCATCTGCATATCTGAGACTGCTGATATTTCTCCTGGCAACCTTAATTCAAGTTTTTGATTCATCTAGCCTGGCATTTCCTGCAATGTATTCTATATATAAGTTAAATCAATAAAGTGACAATATATAGCCTTGTCATATTCCTTTTCCAATCTTAAACTAACCAGTTGTTCCATGTTTAGTTCTAACTGTTGCTTCTTGGCCTTGCATACATGTTCCTCTGGAGACTGCTATGGTCTTCAAAGAAATTAATTTGAAACATAATCCAAAAGACAATGGATAAGAATGTTGGGTGCGAATGGATCACAGTACTTTACCAAGAATTATTAGGGCATATGGTATAAAAGGTGTCATCAAAGAACTATGTTTCCAGAAAAGAAGATGGGCTGGTCATATAACAAAAGAGATAGAGTGATGGAGAGTGGAAAGGAGAGGTAACTGATGAAAACAGTTTCCATACTCTATGGTATCCTCATGATAGTGAGAGAACTTGAACATGGCCTCCAACATGTTGGATGGATCCCCTTTGGTGATCTAATGGGAGGATGTGGATGACAATTTTGTAGGGTGAATGGGCATCATTATAGGGATCACAGAAAAGTCAGCCAATTAACACAACCTTATCTGTACCTGGCATTGAGCTAAAATCAAGAACAAAAACTAAAAAGTCCCTACCCTCAAGGAGTTTAAATTCTATAGAGAAAGAGGTTCCTAATTTGGGATCCTTTACCTCGTATTAAAATATATAATTTTTACTATTTCCATATAATTAATTTCCTTTATAATTCTATGTTTTTTATTTTATGCATGAAAAAACATCACTCTGAGAATGGGTCCATAGACTTAACCAGATGACCAACAGGGGTCATGACACAAAAATCATTCAGAAGCCCTATTATAGGGGAAACAACATGTACACATATTGTTAAATGCAAAATATATACAAAGTATATACAGGCAGTGTCTGGTAGTTTGTGAAGCTGGTTTAGCTCCTGTAGGAATCAGGAAAAGTCTCATGTAAGAAGTGGGGTATAAATTAAGCATGGAAGGAAACTGAGAATTCCCAAAAGTAGAGGTGAAGAGATATTGAACTCTAGGCATGTTGAACATTGACACACACAAAGAAGCTGTGAGGTGTAGTGGTTTGGGCATTGGACTTAGAGGAGGAAAACCTGCTTTGAATACTTCCTAGCTCTTTGCCCTTACATAAAATTTCCCTGAGACTTAATCAACTCTCTAAACCTATATATTACAGACTAATAGATAAATAAAAGGGAGAATGATCTTAGACTTCATCTCTCTGACCCCCTTATAATAGAGATGAGGAAACCAAGGTCCAAAGTGTCTAAGTGACTTGCCCAGGGTCATGCAGGTATTTAGAAGAAGAGCCAGCATTCAAACCCAGGCCCTCCGATTGCAAATTCAATCTTCTTCCCACTGTGCCAAGCTACCTAACAAAGGACTATTGCTTTAATACAGTCCTCATGGGAGTATAGACTGAGAGCTGAAAGAGACCATGTAGGTAAGTAATCGAGTATAGCTCTCTCCTTTTACAGATGAAGAAACTGAGAGGAAACAGCTTGCTCAGAGTCACGGCAGAATATGAACCCAGGTCTTCCTGATTTGTTATTCAGTACTCTGTGCATTACTCCGTCTGCCTGTCTTACTCTTTTGAGAATAGCTTCTTTCAGACTCCAAAATATCATTACGGATTGGGACGATTGTCTACGAAGACAAAGAAAGATTCCTCTAACAAACTAGACTCTGTGTGTGTGTGTGTGTGTGTGTGTGTGTGAGGATGTGAGGAGGACTCATCTTTAATCTCTGAGTATGAAGTCAATGAGGGTCATCTTCCCCTTCCACAATGTTCTTTGGCATGCCGGAGCCAGCACAGTGGCCTCAATGGGGTTGACCATTTTGCTTTTCACTGTTTTTAGCAACAAGATACGCATCTCACGTTGATGAGTTGTGTCTGACTCCTCAGGACCCCATTTGGGGTTTTCTTGGCAAAGATACTGGAGCGATTTGCCATTTCCTTCTCCAGTTCATTTGACAGATGAGGAAACTGAGGCAAACAAGGTTAAGCGAGTACACAGCTAGTAGATGTCTGAGGCTGGATTTGAACTCAGGTCTTCCCAACTCTAGACCTGGAGTTGTATCCACTAAGCTACCTACCATTCATATTGCAACATTAAAAGGGAAGCATCGTCTCAATCAAACCAGGAAATGACACTGAGTAATAAAACAACCACCTATTAGAAACCAGCATTGAAAACGTCAAGACTCTTCTGTTCTAGAGCTTCTGAGTCAGTCTCCCTAGTGTCAGTAAGCACGGTACAAGGGAAAGAGAATGCAATGTCGAGGCAGAGGACCAGTTTTTAATTCTGACTCTACTCTTTGCAAAGGTTATAACCTTGGTCAAATCGCTTGTTCTCTCTGGATCTCAATTTTCTATTCTATAAATTGGGGGGATTATACTTAGTAAACCTGGGGTTCTTAACTTGTGAACTTGAAAAAAATTCTGTAACTATTTCAGTGTAACTGGTTACCTTTGTAACCATATGTCTTTTGTTGTACAAATTTAAAACATTATTTTGAGAATAGGCCCATAGATGTTACCAGACTGTCAAAAGGGTTCATGACTCCTCCAAAAAAAAAAAAATTAAAAATCTTTGTACCAGATTTGTTCTTATGTTCTTTCCAGCTATAAATGCTTTTATCTCTCCTAGTTGTCTGAGTTCTCTGCCTCTTCAATCTATATCTTTGGTTAAATTTCATTTTCTCCTCACTTACTAAGTGAATAGAATACAAGCATATGGAAGGTAGGGACTGTTTTCCATTTCATCTTTGTATTTGCACTACCTGGCATGGTAGTCTCCACATTGTAAACACCCTATAAATGTATGTTCAACTGAATTAAATCCTCTGGGAGATGAAATTCTCTTTCTGCCTTCTTCACAGCCTCTCAGTCACCACTCTTAGAGAGCTGATGGAAAAAGAGCAGATCCACTGATCTCTCCCAAAGGCAGAAGATGAATTAAGACATTGGTTTGACAAGATAGCTCCGTTTCCAAGATTCCAAGTTGGCCCTGATGCTCGTTCTTTCTTCCTCTTGTCTAGTAATCTTTGGGACTTCAGAATTTTCCCCCAAAGAGCCCAATTTTGCCTTTTCCCTTTCTGTTAAGTGACCTGGGCTGCCTGCTCACCCCCTTGGGACTCCTTGCCTTCTACTCAGGTTCTTCCTGAATTTCTCTTGGCACTTAAATTATTCCATGTTACAATTTTTTTTTGTCCCTCCCTTGGAGAGACAAGACTTAGTTCCTCACCCACAGGAAACAAAAACAGGGAGTCCTATTTCTCCACCACACTTCCCCATTGAAGAGATTAATATTCAAATCTTGCTTTGCTAGATATAGATGTATTTTTAAAGATATGGAATGTCAAATTGAGATGTTAGAGTTCACTTGAAGTTCGTGCACTATTCTGGTACTGGTAGCATATAGAATTGCCTAATCTTATCGTGGGAAAAACCTAAGAACATGAAGGGGAAAATTAAGTAAAATATACTGCAAAAACTTCCCGTCCTAGGGAAGAGATCGAGAGATATGCCAACAAGGTAGGGGAAAGAAAGGGCATTTTCTTTGAAGATGAGATAACTTGTCATAAACAGAATGCCCGGACACAAAAAAATGGTTTAGAGGCATTTAGGAAGGAGGTGAAAATGACTGCTTAATGGTTCATTTCTAAGAACATGATACAGAGGAGAAACCAGAGATCCCAAAGGCATCTCTTTCAGTAAGTGAAGTAAGAAGTCTTTGACTGCCCAGGCAAAGTTTTTTTTTTTTTTTTTTTTTAATTTCAGCAGACTTTTCCCACCTGAAACTCTTGGGCTGATGAGATTGCTACTCTAGGTTTCCTACCACCTTCCATTTTCTCAATTTTCTCCTTCTTTTGCCCCATCCCTTCACCTTTATGAATGTGGGGGTAGGCCTGGCTTTTCATGTGGGTCTTTGGAAGAATTGAGCTCCAGAAATATACCCAGGGAAAAAGGAAAACCTGAGTCAAATGTTGGATTGTTTCATAGAAAATGTTTCAGGGAGAACTGTCAAGAGATTGGGGAGAGGGGTAGGCAGCCTTCTGGGCTAAAGAAGTCTGGCATTTCCACGAGATTTCAGGGTTGAATCTGAACAGAGAGGAATTGGGTAATAGCAAAAGCTGCCCCTTGGCTAAAGCTGTGCTTTCTATGATTTGTTGGTGAAATTTAGATTTTTTTTAAATATCTGTTAATGAAAACCTTATTTGTCTGGTCTCCTAAGTAAAAATCTAGACAGAGTGGATGGAGACAGGAGATTTGCTGATGCAACAGCCCAGATCTAGCTCAGGGAACCTCAGAACTCCATTACCCTCTTCCACCATCCCCTACCGCCCCCCCCATTGGGATTTATATTGATCAAGAATAATTTTCATGATTTTTTGACAAAGACTTTTATAGCAGGAATAGAGCAAGCACTAGCATTTTTTTTTGTGCCTAGGACAAGAATCATGCATTATTTTGGAATTTCACTTGGAATATAGATAGCCATTGGGGTTGAGGAATGTGACGTGGGCCACCATATAGTATTAGAAAATTTACTGAGACACGATTGACTGAAGGTTAAGTGACTTGCTTATAATCATACAGTCAGTATGTGTTAAAGACAGTACTTTAATTGTGACTTTTTGACACTAAACTTAATCTACTATTTCAGGGATAGTCAACCTTTCTTTGTGGCACATACCCACTGGGCAGTCTAGTGAAACCTATGGATCTCCTTTCACAATCATTTTTAAATGCAGAGTAGTAGGTAGGATTACAAAGGAAACCAATTATATTTTTTCTCATCCAAATTGATGAACCCCCTGAATCTATCCATGGGTCATAGTCCAAGGTAAGAATATTTTCTCTCCTTCTCTCTCTCTCTCTCTCTCTCTCTCTCTCTCTCTCTCTCTCTCTCTCTCTCTCCCTCTCTCCCTCTCTTTCTCTCTCTCTTTCTTTCTCTCTCTCTCTTTTTCTCTCTCTTTCTCTATCTCTTTCTCTCTCTCTCTTCTCTTTCTCTGACTCTGTTTCTCCCTATCCCCCCTTCTCTATCTCCCCTTCTCCCTCTCTTCTTTCTCTTTCAGTTATTGGTGTAAAAAAGTGCTGAAGTTGTTAGAAAGGTCTAACAGTTCATTTAATATTCAAATCTGGCAGAAGTGAATGAAAAAAAAGCTAATATTCAAATGCCTCATAATTATTAACTGTGTGATCCTGGGTAAGTCACTTAACTTTCCTCTACTTCAGTTTCCTCATCTATTAAATGAGGATAATAATAGCACCTACCTCCCAGGCTTGTGAGGATCAAATGAGATAATGTTTGTAAAGCACTTGGAAAATCTTAGCACACTAAATGTTATTATAACTAGTTATTATTTTTCTGGCCTTGGAGAAACTGAACTTGGGTTCATATCTTGTTAAGATATGTTTAATTTTAAAAGGTGTCCTTGCTGTGGAATAAGCTAATTCATACAGTTCATGGTTCATAGTTTAAAAATAAGAATATGCCACTATTTCTTGTGAGGACCCTGCCTCTGAGTCTTCAGATGATTACAAAACGCCTGGAGTTTAAGAATATCTGGAAAGACCAAGCAATTTTTTTTATCAATTGACACAATTGGTCCTTCTAGTATTTCAGCCTTCTAAGTACAGGATTAAAAGAAAGTAAGATCCCAGTCCTGAACCAAGTAGCACCCAGGAAACAAGAATCAATGGTTCGGTGGAAATCCAGAGCCAGAATGAGTCTCAGCAACTAAGAATATCATCAAACTCAATAATAAAGAATGGACATAGGTTTAGGGAGAATCACAATAGACTCCAGGATCCTTTTATCTATTAAACAAGGTCCTTTCTTTATTGCTAGAGATGTTATTATGTTCTTTGATAATCCTCTTTGCTTCCAGCTGTTCAGATCCTTCCTCTGGGTGACTGGTTTGACAGTAGGACCTCAAATTGGCTATTTTTTCCTTCATTTCTGCCAGGCTTTCCCCCTGCTAGGACTTTGAGAGTTGTTACCTGTAAGAATAATGACTTACATAAATATACCTCACATTCATAGTTCACAAAGCACTTTACACAGACTATGCTTCAATTATTACCAAATCACAGAATTTCTAAATAGGAAGGGACCTCAGCAGCCAATTGTCCAATGACTGGGGGGGATAGGGAAGGCTGTAGGGGAGAAACCTATGGCCTCAAGAATGCACGCAGCCCTCTAGGTCTGCAAGTGTGGCCCTTTGACTGAATCCAAACTTCACAGAATAAATCGCGTTAATAAAAGGATTTGTTCTGTAAAACTTGGATTCAGTCAAAAGACCACACCCAAGCATCTAGAATACCATGGTTCCCCACCCCTGGTCCACTCTGTGCATGAAAAGTTTTTGTTAAGATTATTTTTTAAAGGAGCTCCTGATCATTATGGGTTGTACCTCTTTTTTATGCACACATAACATCACCTTGGTACAGTCCATCATCTCTCACCTAGATCTTTGCAACAGCCTCCTAATTGGTCTCCCTGACTCACACTTTTCATCACCCTAGTCCATCTAGCCCACTGCAGTCAGAGTAATTTTCTTTAAATGCAGATCTGACCATCAATCTAAGTGGATTCCTATGGATGCTAGGACACACTATAAACTCTTCTGTTTAGCTTTTATATTTCTTCATAACTTGGTCCCCTCCTATCTTTCTAATCTTACTGGACATTACTCTAGCTCCTGTACTCTGTGACCCATTGTAATGGGAATGGGAATTTGAAGATCTTCCCTGCCCCTTAATAGACCTGGGGGGAGTTTGAAGACTTGCCCTGCTTTGAAAGTAAACTCTTCCCCCTAATACGCTGAATGTAATCACATGGAGCCTGTGATGGAGGGAATTTGCTGAAGGGTGGAGCAGAGCCCACAGGAAGCTTCCCTACTATGAAGATAAACTCTGCCCCTTGACAGGCTGAATGTGGGAGGAGTTTTGCCGAAGGGAAGCAGAGCCCACAGAAGCTGGTTCAGAGTTGGGGACAGAGGAGCTCAGGCAAGGAGATAGAGAAGTTTATGAGTAAATATTGATCTTGTATTGGTTTGTGGGAAGGCTAAAGGATGGTGTGACTCTCAGTGTTATTATGGCTTCTGAATATCTTTGGTATTATGATGACATTGGCTTACTGGTTTCAGGAATATGATTTTCTGGTGTCTAAATCAATCCTTCTGTCTGGAGAATCTGGTATATTTTGTGATTGAATGTCATGTGATACTTATAGTCACAGTCTTTATCGTGATCATGAGTGCTGTAAATATTGTATTGGTGCTACACCCATCCAACCTGGCAAACGATTTGACTTTTCAGTGCTCTGGGCACCTCTCTAAGATTATAAGGGGCAGAGAAGATGGTGACTTGGATGTGTAAAGGGAATTTCCTCACCTGGGAGTTCTCTATAGCAATTAAACCACAAGTCTACTCCCTGTCCTGATGATAGAGGGGGCAGTTAGGTGGCATAGTGGATAGAACATTGACCCCAGAGTCAGGAAGACCTGAGTGCAAATCTAGACTCAGATGCTTACTAGCTGTGTGACGTTGGGCGAGTCACTTAACTCTGATTCCCTTTTTAAAAAAAGGAAACTCTAAGATCCTAAAGAAACAGAGTAACTTGAATTTGTAACTATGCCCAAAAGGCTATAAAACCATTCACCCTTTGATCTAGCAGTAGCACTACTAGGTCTGTTTAACACAAAAAAGGAAAAAGGACCCCACATGTTAAAAAAAATATGTGTAGCAGCTCTTTTGTGGTGACTAAAATTTGGGAATAGAGGGGATGCCCATCAACTGGGGAATGACTGAACAAGTGGTGGTATATGAATGTAATGAATGGAATTCTATTGTGCTTTAAGAAATGATGAGCAGGCAGACTTCAGAAAAACCTGGAAAAACTTACATGAACTGATGCTAAGCGAAGTGAGTAGAACCAGGAGAACATTGCACACAGTAACAGCAACACTGTACAAGAATCAATTATGATCGATTTAGCTCTTCTCAGCCATACAATAATCTAAGACATTTCAAAAGACTACTAATGGAAAATGCTATCCACATCCAGAGAAAGGACTATGGAGTCTGAATGCAGATCAAAACATACTATTTTCTCTTTTTTTTTGCTTTTTTTTCTTTCTCTTGGTTTTTCATGTATGACCTATATCACATTGCTTGCTATCTTGGGGAGAGGAGATGGGAGGGAGAAAAAATTCGAAACTCAAAATCTTGTAAAAGTGAACATTGAAAACTCTCTTTACATGTAATTGGGAAAAATAAAATATAACTAAGTGGGGGGGGGAAGGAAATTGTGTGGCTTCATCAAGAAAAGGTCACAATAGAATAGCCATAGTTTTTTCAACATGGTTCTAGACTGGTAGATCAAGGACATGCTGTAGATACAGTCTACACATTTCAGCAAAGCACTTGACAAAGTCTGTCCCACTATCTTTGTGTACACAATGGAAGCCTGACAATAGTATGGTTAGATGGATCCCAAACTGATAGACTGGTTAAATTCAAAAGTTGATCATAGGCTTAGAGTTGGAAGGAACTGGAGATGTCCAGCTAGTCCAATCCACTAATTTTGTGGATGAGGAAACTGAGTCCAGGCTGGTTAAGTGACTTGCATTCTATCTATTGCACCACCTAACTGTCCCATAAAATGTGGGATAGTGGATAGACTAAATGGTCTCTGTGGTCTCTTTCCAGCTCTAGATCTACCTGAATTGAGATTATTTGCTTCCATCTATTACCCTGTCCTCTACTGGAAGTGATTTCATTGGTATTGGGAGCTCCTGGATGAGAAGACTCCCTCTATCAAGGAAAGTCAGCGTCTCCCTTACAATGCAAGGCTGAATTTTAGTGATGTGCCCAGGGTTACGCAGTCAATATGTATCAGGGTCTGGATTTGAACCCATGTCTTCCTGACTCAGAGAAAAGATCTTTATCCATTATTGCATTATATGTCTTATGCCCTTTCTATCACCTCAAAAATCTGTCTTCACTCACCTTCATGTCACAATGTCAAATGCTTCCACCTTTACTCTTGATTCTGATCCTTCTGATCTTTTCCAGGATCTTATTCCATTGAAGTCCCATTTTCTCTTAAATCTCTAATTTTCTTCCCTCCACTGGCTTATTTCTTTCTGCCTATTAACATGCTCATGATTCCTCTACCCATCCTTCAAAGTCTAGTTCAAATATTACCACCTCCAGGATATCTTAATCATTCCAGGTAGAAGTATCATGATTTTCCTTCTTCTCTATGGTCATAGCACTTAGCTGGCATGACTCAAAATCATAGATTTAAAGCTGGAAGGAAGCTTAAAGGCAATGGAATCCAATTTCCTCATTTTACAGAAAAGGAAACTGAGGACCAAAGAGGTTAAATAACTTAAACCAGAGTCATACAGCTGTTATGTGTCTGAGGAGGGATTTGAACTCAGTTTTTCCTGCTCCAAGTGTAGAACTCTATCCACTATATCACAGCCATGACATTTATTTGTCACAAAATTCCTTGAACACAATGTCCAGCTCCTCTCAGTGGGTTGTCCATCTGATTCAGATCATAATCTAAACAACAGACACTCTTCATCTCCTTGATAAATCAGTATGGAAGAGTGGATGGAAGATTGTTAGGTTTGAAATCAGAAAGACCTGAGTTTAAATATCACCTCTAACAGTTACAAGCAGTTTAATCATGGACAAGTCTTCTTCTTAGCCTTAATTTCTTTATATGTAAAACTGGAATACCACTACTACCACTACTACCACTACCACTACTACCACTACCACTACTACTACTACTACTACTACTACTACTACTACTACTACTACTCCCTCACATTATTTATTTGCTTATGTATTTTCTACTATCAGATTACACATCTTTGTATTCTCCATGGCATCAAGCACACAATAAGTCTTCAATAAATAGCTGTTCAATTCAATACTATACTTCACAACTTTATTTAGCTTAGCCTTCACCCTATGAATCATAAAGCAAGTCCTCAAGATAATATAAAGTGTTAGATTACAGTAGCATTGCAAGACTGTGGGACTTTGTCTCTCAAGCATAGGATTTCAGAGCTAAAATGGATCTTGGAAATAAAGCCCATTTTACAGATGAAGAAATGGAGGTCTAGAGAGGCTAAGTGCTTTGAATAAGGTCATTATCTATAGGAAGCTCTGTCTTGTCCTTGTTCTGTTGAATTTCCTGTGTATGAAGGAGAATGTTATTTTTAGGGTGCATTAAACTGGTATTCTGTGTCTTGGTATAGGTTAAATTTCACTTTCAGTGAACTCCGGGGGATTGCCTTAATTCTTCTGTGATGTTAAAATTCTTTAAAATAAATGCAGACCACTGACTAGGACTTTTTCTCTGGGGAAATCTTTTGAATAGAGTAGATAGCGATGGGATTTGACCTTTTTTTTTTTAAAGCTATTCCTAACATTCATGAAATTTTTAATGCTTACTCTTTCATATCAGTCAGACAATCCATGAGCATTTATTAAGGGCTTACTGTGTACCAGGAACATGTGCTCTTGGGTTACAAAGAAAAGCAAAATAGAAGGACATAGGTATTTTTATAGAACACTATATGCCAGGCACTGTGCTAAATGCTTTACAAATGTTACCTCATTTTATCCCCATGACAGCCTTGGAGAGTGGCTGCTGCTTCATCCCCATTTGCAGTTGAAGAAACGGAGGAAAATAGTAGTCAAATGACTTGCCCAGGGTCACTCATCTAGTATGTGTCTGAGGCTGGATTTGAACTAAGATCTTCCTGCCTCTAGCTCAAGAGCTCTATCTATTGTGCCACCTAGCTGCCTCTGACAGCATGCAAAAAAAAAATCACCTACCCTCAAAGAGCTCACATTCTAATTCTAATATCATATTCTTATTTCCTTATCCTCTGCCCTCAGCCCTTCCACTAAAATAAGTGCCTGCATTGAAATCTTCTCCAAAGAAAACTGTCAAGAATCTTCTTCTTTCAATTTCTTTGGCATTTTCAGGTCATTCCACTCACTTTAGCACTTTGAAAACAATGGGCAGAGTCTTAGATCATCTTGTGTCCATATATCTTGTCTCCAACTAGACAGTAAATTCCACAAGAATTGGACCTGCATTTTATTGCTTTGCTAAGAATATGACACAGCAGCGTGCCCCTTTGGCTTAGCCTTTTAATTCACACTTGTGGTTGAGGATGTCTACCTTAGACTCAAAGTAATCTGTAGGTCTAGTCTTCTAAAGTTATAACTTATAAGCCCCCACCTATAGATTTACTTTTTGGTAGTCAGCCAGAGGACACAATTGGCTCAAGGCAAAGGCATTTACTGAAACAACATAGTTTTGGTTTTGTTTTTTTTTTTTAATAACATAATAAACTTTAGGGAGACAGCATGTTCCAGTAGAAAAGAGGCTGGAGTGGGTTTTAGAAGATCTGAATTTTACTACTTATCATTTAGCCTTAGAAAAGGCTAGTCTTTCTAGGCCTTAGTTTCCTTACCAAACAAATGAGGGGACAACAAAAACAAAAATGAAGTGGCATCTCCCCTCTAATAGCTTACATTCTCTTGATTTTTCAGACTGGATCATGAGTGATTGCTGCCATAGAATATCATTCTTTGGAAGAACATTAGTACTAAAAATATGTGGAGGCTTTTAATTGTTGTTGTTCATTTGTTTGTTATGTCAGGGATTTGAACTAAACGGTTTCTAAAATTCATTCCAGCTTTAGGTCTATGATTCTTAGAGAACCAAAAGAGAGAGCTACAACCAAACCAGAACTTAACATTAGTTAATGAACTTCTTGATATTTTCAAAATTGAAAATAATTTTGTTATGAGAACTCTCAACAAATTGGGTGACATTCATTGAGATAAATGGGTTTGCCAGATGTTGCTGTGAAACCAAAACTAGAAATCACTTTTTTAAGACAACCAGATAGTCTGTCAATAAACATATCTTAAGTGCCTACTATGTGCCAGGAACTAAGTGCTGGGGATACAAAAAGAGGCAAAAGACAGTTCCTGCTCTCAAGTAGCTCTCAGTTTAATGAGGGAGACAAGCAACAAATATGTATAAATAAACTTGATACAGGAAAAAACTAAAAATTGAAAGAGGGGGAGGTGCTGGAATTAATAGGAGTAGGGACAGGCTTCCTATAGAAGATGAGATTTTAACTGGAGCTTAAAGAAAACTAGGGAAGCCAAGAGGGGGAGCATTCTAGGCATGAGGAATGGCAAGGGAAAATACCTAGAGATGAGAGATGGAGTGTCTTGCTCAAGAAACACTATGGAGGTCAATGTTACTGGATTAAAAGTCTGGGAGTATGTATGAAGGAGAATGGAAAAGTGGGAAGTGGTGTGGCTAGGTTAGGAAGGGCTTTGAATGTCAAATGGGATTTTATATTTGATCCTGAAGGCTACTGGATCCTGAAAGGAGCTACTGGTGTTTATTGAATACAGGGGTGATAATGGTTGGATGTGAACTTTAGGAAAATCACTCGGGCTGCTGACTGGAAGATGGATCACAATCATGCTGCTAAATCCTTGAATACTCATGTACCCAAGAAATATGAAATAGACTTGAATAGGAGAGTAAAAATTATCTTGTACCTTGTTAAAGGTGCCACATAAAAAAGGGGAAGTGAGTATTTGACAAAATAAATAGCCAAGTCTTGGCAAGTAGAGACCTTTGAATATCTACTTTGGTGGTTAGATATATAATTAGACTGTCTTTTTATATTAGGCCACACCCATAAAATGAGATCTCTTGGAGAGGAAACAATATTTGTATAAACTGAAAAATAACAGTAATTATAGGTTGTATTCAGGTTTTATAAAAATCAGATTTGAGGTGGGGGGGAGTACAGCCTGCGTTCAGATAGGTACAGTAGGCATTTCTAAAGTGTTTGAAAACAGGTTTTCTTAAACATTAATTATTCCTCCTGAGTGATCATCTCAAATCCAAGTCTTGAAGAGATTAAAAAATTTTTTTTCTTTCACTACAATAACAAAGAAATAAGCTCATGTCATTTTTGGGTTTTTTTTTAATCTATGGGTTCACCAGTTCTCTACCTGAAGATACTCACTCTCCAGCCTGCTCACAACCCAGCAACATCTTCTCATCCTATTTGATTGGTGTCCATATCTTTCCAGAAATCCTCTAAAGAGGATCTCATTGGAAATCTTCTAGGACTTTTGACATTTTGTAAGTACCAGTTAAGTATTCCTTCCATCTTCTCTCTACGTGACTAGCATATCTTTTCTAATAATACTTTGATATACAGATGATGAAATGATACAACCGATTCAGGAAATCTAAGCGCATCTTTAGCACCATTTAGATCACCAGAAATTTCCAATATTCCATTGTTATTGTTGAATTCAATTTAAAGAGCACTTATTCCATGCCTACTAAGCGGTAAGTATCATTCTAGATACTGTGGTAGAATGACAAAAATCAAACAGTTACCTACACTCTGACAGCTTCAATTCTCTTGGTTATTCAGATATGATAGTATTCCATGATTTAGTGCCTTAAAACATTGTTGTAAAGACATTCGTATTAAAAACATTGTTTTTGTTTGTTGGGGTTTTGTTGTTGTTGTTGTTCAGGAAGCTGTGTGAGATTGTTGAAACTGCTGAATAAAATGTCCTGCCTGCAGTCTAAGGTATTTTCTTTTTCTTTAATTCTGGGTCAAGTTTACTGTTCATCTATAGGGCTTTTCTGTTATTGTTGTTGTTCATTCATTTCAGTCATGTCCAACTCTTTGTGACCACATTAGGAGTTTTCTTGGCAAAGATACTGGAGCGGTTTGTCATTTCCTCCTCCAGCTCATTTTGCAGATGAGGAAACTGAGCCAAACAGGCTCAGTCACTTGTCCAGGGTCACACAGTTAGAATCTAAGACCAGATTTGAACCCAAGGAGATGAGTCTTCCTGGTTCCAAGTCCAGTGCTCTATCCACTGCACCATCTAGATGCCCAAATTGGTCTAAGATGTGGGTATTTATGAATGAACTCAATGTACTGCCCATCCAGATGGGTACCATAAACTGATTATGTGCATTCTTCATTCATTTGATTTTTCTGGTATGTATTTTTAGGCCAATCTCTTTTTATTTTTTAAAATTAATTAATTAATCAATTAATTTTTAGTTTTTCAACATTCACTTCCATAAAATTTTGAGTTAGAAATTTTCTTCTCTGACCTTCCCTCCCCCTCCCCAAGACAGCCAGCAATCTGATATATTCTCTACAGATACATTTATATGAACTATATTTTCACGTTAGTCATGTTGTAAAAGGTTAGAACCAATGAGAGATGCAATGAGAAAAAAGAGAAACAAACAGACCAATCTCTTTTTAGAGACTGTAGGACTACCCTGTAGTAATCTGGGCCTTCAGCACCGTGTCTTCTACAAACAGGAACACCTGGAAGATCTTAGCACATGTGGGGAATTCCTCTTCCATTTACACTCTTTATAGAACACGCCTCAGTAATTAGAGTTAATCAGCTCAACTTCTCATGGAAACGTTATGAATCGGAGTCAACCTCAATGTTGCCTTTCAGAAGTCAATAGATTGTCTAAATAAGTAGAGCTGTAGTTATAACTGCACATGCTATTTTTAGCCTGATTTTCTACTGATTTTTACTTTTATTCTAATTAGTCAATGTTCTGACTCAGAACTGACAGAACTCAGCCAGTTCTGTTCCCTTTCATAGTGCTCACCATGTCCTGTAATGTCTGACTCTCTTCATGAAGACTCTTGTCTTACACAGACACAGTGTTTCTGAATAGTCTGTAAATTCTTGTTTCCTTTCATTTTTTGATTCCAAGAATGCTCTTTGATTGATTGCCATGTTTTTTATCATCCTTCCCAGTATTCATCTTTGCACTGAATGCACTGTATCATCAGGGTATATATGGACTCGTTTTGGGGTATCATAATGCTTTGCTTTTGTATAGACTTTGATTTATTGTACATTAATTTATTGTATTCACTTTATATCCCTATTCCCACTTGAATTTAAACTGCTTCAGGAGAGGGAATGCTTCATTTTAACAATATACCCCCAGAGGCTAGGAGAGTGCCTTGCATATAGTAGTTGTTTAATAAATGTAGATTTGAATTGTCACATTCTTCATGAAATTTCTCTACTTAAGATTATCGAGATTTCAGAGACTATTTGATCCAACTCCTTCATTTTACATATGTGGAAACTGAGGCCTGAGGAGATCAAATGACTTGCCCAAGGTCACAGAGTAACTGTTGGGGATAAGATCTGAGTCTGCCCAGTCCAACTCCAGAACAACTGGTTCTCCCACTGGAGATGCTTCCTTTGTCATTTTCTACAACAGGTGCTGGTACACAGGCTGTAATTATTTTCGTAGTGGTCTTTTTGCCTAAGCTTGCCATGAACATTATAAACGAGATGATTGTTTCCTATGAAATAATATTTCTTGGTGTCTTTAAGCAATAAGGGTTTACTGGAGCTGATGTTTACTGACTCCAATCATTAAATTTTCAGTGTGAGCAGTTAGTTCTAGCTTAGAAATGGGAAAATATTACAAACCAGGTATTGATTTATCTTCTTTAAAAAAGGTAGGTTGTAATCAGCCAAAATTTGCCTTTTTAACATGCATTCCCCTTGAGAACACAAGAAAACTGAAATGACCATTTTCTCTTCTACATTGTGACCTCTCCCATCATGGTTTCCATATAATGTGGGTCAGAATAAGACATTAAATGATTACTTTGGGGCAGTTTTGTGAAGGCCTGCAGATGACAAAAAGAGTTTAGAAACTCAGAATACATAAAATATAGGTATGATATTATATAATATCAAGATATTTGTCTTTTAATATCATACTCATTTGAACTTCTCTAGTAAGAAGGGAGGGCCAAAAAATTTTTATGCAGATTTTCCAGATTGTGGAAGGGAAAACTATAATTTCAAATACAGATACAGATACACACACACACAGTCATCAAAACAATTTTCCAACCATTTAAAAGTTTTAAAATTATTTTATGACTTGCTGTATGGCGAAGGACCTCATTACTTAATGCTCCACCTGTCAGTGATGAATCTTTCTGTAATTTAGCCAGGTTAGGCCTTGGCCAGATGCCATAGTCTATCTCTGGGGCTACACGCTCCAGTTTGGTAGAACCTTTAGGAGTTAACTAGGCTGGCATTGCCTTTGGGAACTCAAGTTCATCTCACCTGGAGTAGAACTTTTACAGAGGAATAAGTTCATTTGGGAGATTAAAAAATAAAAACTTTTGCAGATAACATCCAGGCTCAGTATACTCAGTCTAATCTAAGAGTTCTTAACTTTTTTTGTGTGTATTGGACCCCTTTTGAAGTCTGATGAAGCCTATGAACCCCTTCTTAGAAGAATGTTTTTAAATGTATAATATTAAATATGTAATATTACAAAGGAACTCAAAAGCTAGTGAAAATAAAAATGTAGCAGTTTTTTTTCTCTTTTAAGTTCATGGACCTCCTGAAATCTGTCTATAAAGGTTAAGAACCATCGAACATGATCTGGGTGGGGGTGGAGGAGTGCGGGGGGAGGTGAAACCTGCCACTCACAGAACAAATGAACTTTGGATTCAGTCAAAAACCGCATTTGAGGACTTAGAGGCTGCAGGTTCCCACCCCTGGCTATTCCTGATACATATAAAATTGATATTGTGAAGCAAGGTACTGCTTCCTTACATTCTTCTAACAGAACCCCTCTTCATTTAAGAAGCTGTCTTCTAAATCAGTAGTTGCCATTCAGTAGATAAAGAAACACCATCTATTGACAAACCTACTACAAGTTGTTAAGATGGTCCAAGGGGATCACACTGAAAAAAATTTTAATTATACATTAAGCAAAAAATACTTAGAGAATATTATGAGTCGTATATTAAATCTCTCTAGGGGTTCACAGCACGTTTTCTTGTTGCTGTTGAAAGCAGTTGGTGGAACAAAAAGAAATTTGGAACCACTTTTCCCAAGCCTTTCCTGATCCTCTCAACTACTAATGTCCTTTCTCCCAAACTGCTTTGTATTTAACTACTTTGTACATATTCACTTCCTAGTGATATATATTTGTGTGTGTGTGTGTGTGTGTGTGTACTCATGTGGTTGTTGTTAAGTCATTTTGGTTGTGTCTGACTTTTTGTGACCCCATTTGGGATAGTCTTGGCAAAGATACCGGAGTGATTTCCCATTTCCTTTTCTAGCTCATTTTACAGATGAAGCAACTGAGGCAAGCAGAGTAAAATGACTTGCCCAGGGTCACACAGCTAGTAGGCATCTGAGGCCAGATTTGAACTCAGGAAGATGAGTATTACTGACTCTAGGCCTGGAGCTCAGCCCACTATGCCACCTCACTGTCAATACATATATGTAAACACACACACTATATATAAGCTACTTGCAACTAGGGATTGTTGCATTCTTGCTACTTGTGTCCTGGGCGTTTATCACAGGATCTGGCACCTAGCAAGTTCTTAATAAATAAAAAGATACTATTAATTATATTATAAAAATTTAATTTAAAATTAATTCTTTAAAATGAATCAATAATATAACTTATTAATAAATACTGATTTCAATATATTTTATCTCTGATGCTTACTAGCTGTACGATCCTGGGGCAAGTGACACAGCTCTTCTGGATTTCAGTTTTCACATCTATATCACCACTATATGGCTATGTAAGTATGAACATTGATTTTTAAAATTAAGCACAAATAAATGTAATTTCATAAACTAAAGCTAGTATTTATTTGAGAAATTATTAGTGATATTTATTTGCATTTTAGGACAAAATTTTTTTTGGTTATGAATAAGTGGCTAAATTTAGACAAAAGAGATAAAAATGTTGATGGCCAACGTGGCAGAGTCTTTGCTACCAGTACACCTAAATTGACAAGAAAAAGAAAATATATTAAATCATTTTTGCAAAAGGTATTTACTTCTAATAATGATGGTGGTGTGGAAAAACCTCTTTGCTTAATTTGTATTGAAGTTTTGGTTGTGAAGAGCATGAAACCAGCCAAACTAAAATTGCATATTAATACCAAGCATGCAGCATACTTCAATAAACCAAAGGAATATTTTGAATGAGTTTTAAAATCTTCAAATAAAGAAAACAATGTTTGAAAAATTTGTTACCGTCAACAAAATGGACCTGCATCTTACAAAACTTGTTAGTTGGAAAAATTAAAAAATCCTTTATAATAGGAGATGATCTTATGTTACCTGCTGCTATTGAAATGGAAAAAGTAGTGGGAAAAGTATGGGGATGAAATTGATGAAATTTCTTTACCAAATGATACTGTTTCCAAAAGAATTACTAAAATTAATAATTAGCAATTCCAGCAGCTTATTACCAGGCTCAAGGACAGCCCAAAGTTTGCACTTCATTTAGATAAAACAACTGATATATCTAACAAGACACAATTGTTGCTTTATATAAGATACATCTGTGAAGGAAGCACACAAGAGGAATTATTATTCTGTCACCTTTTGAAAGGACACCCAGGAGGGGAAGATATATATCTTAAAGTCCATGAATTTTTCACAAATGAAGGATTACAGTGGAAAAATATATTGGAGTCTGTTCAGATGATGCTGGAGCAATGATGGGCAATAATGTTGGATTTGTATCCAAAATTAAGGCTGGTGGCAATGAACATATAGCTTTTATTCATTGTATAATCCATTGGGAGGCACTTGTCAAAAAAATACCACCAGTTTTAGATGTCGTGCTTTGTGATACTCTCAAAAATCATTAACTTCATTAAAAGCTGTGACCTTAACAGTTGTTTGTTTTCAAACCTTTGGAAAGTCGTGGACTTGAATTACAAAAGCTCATTACAACATGCAAAGATAAGATGTCTATTAAGAGTGTCGAGTTTAAACAGATTATTGAAATTGAAAGATGGAATTGTTATATTTTTAATTGAGCAGAAATACAATTTTGTTTATTTTTTTCATGATGAATTATAGCTTTCAAAACTGTGTTATTTGTTGGATATTTAAAAAAACTAAATGATTTAAACATGCTGCTTCAAGGAAAAAATTGTGACAAATTTATGTTAAAGGAAAAAATTAAAAGTTTCACTAAAAAAGCTAACATATGGAAGAACAGGGTGGAAAATGGTTCTTTAAAAATGTTTATAGCTACATATGATTTTGCAATTGAAAATAACCTTCCCAAAGATTTAATTTTAAGAGTTATAATTGATCATCTGAAGTGCCGGGAGACACAGTTTCAGAAATAATTCCTTTCAAATGTTGATTCCAAAAAACTAAGTTAGGTTCACACATCATATACTCAATTGAAATTTATAAAAAAACAACCTCAGTCATGTGCCATTAAAAGTTCAATAAGAACATGCTGAGTGATGAAGCAACACAAGTTTAAAACTTGAGTTCCCTAAAAAAAAATCATGAAATGAATTTTGGCGTGGGATTAGGACAGAATTTCCACCACTTTCTGAAATGGCCCTAAATACATTTCTGGCATTTTGTACCTTGTATTTATGCAAAGTGGTGTTCTCAGTACTTATGGTTAGAAAATCAACTTATCAACCAACTATGAAAAATGTTGAAGATGCTCTCTGTCCTGCAGTATCAAATTTTCCACCAAGATTTAATTCTTCACGTAAAAATAAACAAGCACATCTTTCTCGCTAGTGTGCAAATTTGCTTTCATCTTTAATAAATGGTAAAATTATATGTATATCAAAGAATTGTTTTAAAATAAATTTCTTTATGATTTATTATCAGTAGATGTTTGATTTGTATACCTATTTTATATATCTAGATGCCCAGGGTCACGTAAAAATTTCTCAAGCAAAAAGGGGTCACAAGTAGAAAAAGTTTAAGAAGCCCTGCTCTTGTTCTTCTGGGGTGGAGCCAAGATGGCAGCATAGAAGCAGGAAAACTCTGTGGCTACCCCCATAACCACATCAAATACCTATAAAATATGACTCTAAAAAAATTTTATAGCTACAGAACCCACAAAGTGATAGAAACAAATCTCCCACTAAAGGTGGCCTGGCAGGAAGAGAGGAAGGGTTCATCACAGCATGCTAAGAGCCAAACCCAAACCTGTGTGAGCCCAAGATTTTAGCGCCTGGGAAGCCCCAGCTAGCAGCTGCAGCAGACTTTGGGAGAGGAGATCACCAGCAACTGTGGGCTTTCCAGAATTATCAACCCATAAATGCCAAAGAAAAAGTGAGAGGTCAATGTAGAACTCTGTTGGAACTGGAAGGGATGGAGGAGCAGGTCTGGCCCTTGCCCCCAGAGCTAGAAGTGGCAGAGGTGCAATAGCCCTGCAGCCACCTTCATGTGGTTGCTTCAGAGCTCCTGGCCTGCAGATCATAGGGGGAACAAGCAAACATTTAATTGCTCTTGCATTAACCTGGATTGCAGTCTTGGGTGCTGGTCCTGAGGTGTATGACCAGTGAGCCAAAGTTTGTGGGAGCTGCAGAGATGGCACCCTCCTAATAGCTCTGGCAGCTGTGAAAAACCCCAGAAATTTGGGACAAAGCTCTCCCCTCTGGAAGCAGAGTTCTACTGTGGCAAAGAGCTCAAAAAAAGTCAAGTAATTGAGTGGCAACATGAGTAAGCAAAGGAAGCAAAGCAAGCACAGCCATACGACTTCAGATTTCTTTTTTGGGGGACTAAAAGGATCAAAACACGGAATGGGAGGAAGACAACACAGTCAGAACTCTTGAACCAAAAGCTTCCAAGAAAAATATAAATTGCCCTGATATTTTAGAACCAGAGGGCAAAATAGAAATTGAAAGAATTCATTGATCACCTCTTGAAAAAGATCTCAAAAAGAAAACTCCTACGAATGTTATAGCTAGGTTCTAGAGTTCCCAGATCGAGGAGAAAATATTACAAGCAGCCAAGAAGAAACAATTTGAATGTTGTGGAAACACAATGAGGATAACACAGGATCTAGCAGCTTCAACATGAAGGGATAGAAAGGCCTGGAATATGATATTTTGGAGGTCAAAGGAGGTAGGAATAAAACCAAGAATCACCCATCCAGCAAAACTAAGTATAATATTTCAGGGGAAAATATGGTCATTCAATGAAATAGAGGATTGTCAAGCATTTTTGATGAAAAAAACAGAGTTGAAAAGAAAATTTGACACTCAAATACAAGAAGCAAGAAAAGAATGAGAAGGTAAACAGGGAAAAGAAATCATAAAGAACTTATCAAAGTTGAACTATTTACATGCCTACATGGAAAAACAATAATTGTAACTTATGAAACTTTTCTCAGTATGAGGATAATTGAAGGGAATATAAATGTATATGTGTGTGTAGATACATATATATGTCTCCATAGGAGGGTGTATGTGCATATGAATATAAATGTAAGTGTGTGTATATGTGTACATGTGTATATATGTATA
>JAQQSW010000122.1:60916-71351 GCA_028646575.1 Pseudocheirus occidentalis
TGAATAGGGAGCGATGATATTTAAAAGGTGAAATTGAGAGGTGAGAGAGGAATATAATGAGAGGAGACAGGGAGAGACAGAATGGGGTAAATTATCTCATAAAGAAAAGGCAAGGGATAACTGTTACAATAGAGGGGAAGAACAGGAAGGCAAAAGGGAATGGGTCAACTTTACTCTCATTGTATTTGGCTTAGGGAGGGAATGACTTACACTCTGAGCTTGTTATCTTGCCCTACAGGAGAGTAGGGGGGAAGGGGATGATAAGGGGGATGATGGAGGGGAGGGCAGGTTGTGGGGGAAGACAGTTAGAAGAAGCGCACACTTTTAAAAAGGGACAGGGTCAAAGTAGAGAATAGAACAAATGGGGGGTGGGATAGGATGGAGGGAAATATAGTCTTTCACAATATATCCACTATGGAAATGTTTTGCATAACTACACATGTACAATGTATATTGAATTGCTTATCTTTCCAGTAAGTGTGGTGACTAGGGAGGAAGGGAAAGAATCTGGAATTCAAATTTGTAAAATCAAATGTTTAAAAAAATTTTTAATTATTATTATTATTATTATTTGCATGCAATTGGGAAATAAGATATACAGGCACTAGGGTATGGAGATCCATCTTGCCTTACCAGAAAGTGGGAGGAGGGATGGAGGAGGAAATAGGAGAGAGCAGATTGGGGAAGGGGGTATTCAGTGGGATCGCTGTTTTTGGGTGGTGGGTAGGAGAAAGACAGGGAGAAAATTTGTAAGTTAAAATCTTGTTGAAATGAATGATGTAAACCAAAAATAAACACAAACTTTAATTTAAAAAAAAGAATCCCTGCTCTGACTAGTGCTTCTCAGGGCCTACTGAGACATAAAGGACTATTTATCCTTCCATTAAATAACTCTAAACTACTGGGCTTTTAAAAGTTATTCTTTAAGGAATGATTTTGATTGATTATTACTGTGCTATAAGAAATGATGAGCTCAATGATTTTAGAAAAACGTAAGAAGTGATGTGCTTAATGGTTTTAGAAAAACATAGAAAGATTTGCATGAAATAATGAAGAGCAAAATGAGCAGAACCAAGAGAACATTGTATACAGTAATAGCAATATTATTTTAAGATTAACTTGGAGCAAATAAGTTATTTTTTCTATTAGAAATACCCAAATGAACTACAAAGAACCTATGAAAAAAGATGCCATCTCCATCCATAGAAAGAAGTGATAAATAGAAGTATGTATGGAATAATTTTACATTTGTATATATGCTTATTTGTGTCTAATGGTAGCCATCTTGGAGGTGGGGGAAGGGAAGAAAAAAAGAAATGTACAAGATAATTTTGTTGTATATTTGAAAGGAATAGCAAGTTGTGCATAGGAGATTTGCAGTTTCATGTACAATCATCTTTTTAATTGTACTATGTTATGAAAATGCTTTTTTATTATGTAAATTAAAAAAATTTTAAAAATACTTAAAAAGTTATTCTGAAAGTTAAAAGATGTTTTGCAAGCAATTAGGAAAAATGAAATATTATTATGGTAAAAAAAAAGTTATTTTTTCTCTTCGTGGTTAGTGGTCACTTCTTCCTATATGTCCTATTGTCACGGAGGCCTAATTTTGCATACTCTCTTGGAGGTGAAGTCCTCAGAGTCTTTCTGTAGTAGTTGTTACTTAGAATGTTCCAGAACTGTGGCTGTATTCCATATAATCCAGAAAACCTAGAAATTTGACCTTTGGATTGGGGGTGGAGGCTGGTGAAGAGGGTGGTATGTGTGGAACTGTAACATGTTTTTGAAATTACAGATCAAAGATGAAATGAGACACTGTCCAACTTCAACCCTGTGTCAGCAGTTCCCTACGTTGAAATATTCCTCATAGGATGGAGGAGGCAGATTACTTTCTTCCCAGACACAAAAAGCTTAGATTCACGCAGTTGGTGAACCCGTGGGTATTTACATGTGCTTAGAAAGACATGAAAAGCTACAGATAAAGGAACAGAGAACATTCTTGTAGAAGCTGCCCTATGACAGAGCAGCTTGCCTTGAGTGAAACATAGATTAAGAATTTCCTATTTCTATTTTTACTGCAAAATTTGCACTGGTTGAAGAGCATTTGGTTTGGGAAAAGCTTTCTCCCTTTTCAACTATGGGCTCTTTCATTCTTTCATCTGCAGCCAAACAGATAGAAACAAGAGTGAGACTTTTACAGCTTTCACATGCTTCTTTATGTTGGAACATTGATAAGAGATCCCTCTGAAGCAGAAATAATAAAACTCATTATCACCATTTTTATTGTAGCTGTTAAACATTAAAAAAAAAGTGGTGAGAGATAGAGTTTGCTGAATTAGAAAAGGTCTCATTGGGAGGAGATCTGAAAAATTAAAATAATTGTGATTGTTTTTATCCAGTACTTAGCACAGTATAGTGTACATAGTAGGCACTTAGTAAATATTGATTTATTGATTGATTTTCTAGTTTAAACTAGAATTATATGACTGAATAAGGTTGTGCCTATAATAGTTAGAAAGGAATGGTGAGAGAACTCTAGAATCTTAGAATCTTCAGAGACTATGTAATCCAATTTTATGTGATGAATGAAGAAAGAGATGTCCAGAAACGGGAAGGGATTAGTTGAAGGTCTCAGACCTAGTAGATGTAAGGACACCTTTAATCACATTCGGTCACATCCATGATACAGAGATGTAATGAGGGGACAGGGAATGTGAGACAGCTGAAAACGGACTGGATTTGGAGTTAGCTCTGTCCTTTATTAACTATGTGACCTCTCTGGGACTCAGTTTCTTCATCTGCAAAATGGAGATGCTGGACTAGAAATCTGCTAAGGTCCCTTCCATCTCCAAATCTATGATTCTATAAGAATGAAGACAGGCCAGTCATCTTCTGGTCTTCTTTTTGAATGGCTGTTCCTTAAAGCTCCTCACTGGGCATTCTAGTCACACCTCACATTTTTTTGTTTTTCCTTTCAGTACAATTGAAATGTTCTCAAGCACACCAAAATTAATGTATCCAAAACACAAGTTGCCACAACTGCCTTCATCTGAATCCTACTGGTGCTGCCATGGATGAGGTCCCCTTGATACCATAGCATGGTTTGACACACTTTTTTTTGGAGCTCCTCTCTGGGTATTGCGTCAGAGCCTAGGGATTCAGTCTTTGTGTCATCCTCACTTGTGTCAAGCCTTTGAGGGAAGATTTGATTTCTGGAAGCAAAGGACAAAAGGTCATTTGGATCCAAGTCTTGTGAATGAGTCTGGTAATCATGCTGATACATACTCTTTCAGGTTTTTTTTTTTTAAGGTTGATTTTTTTTTTCCCTTTGTGGTTCATAACTAGCTCTAAAAACAGTTTTGGAGGAGGAATTCTAAACATGTTTTGAGCAATGGAAATGAGATTATAATGTGGCTTCCCAAGGTGGCTACTTTGAAGATTTTCACTCATTGGGATGGAGAAGTTTGGGTATGTTCATGGAAAAAGAATGAAAAGCAGGCAAGCAAACCATCCCACCTCAGCCTAATAAGCACATGTGGCTTATACACAAAGCACAGTGAAAACTGAAAATGTAACCTGTCAACAGGAGAGCATTGGAGGCTGCATGAGATCTGTGCAGGAAAGGTTCTTGTAGGTCTGAGCAACACTTGTGAGGCAAAGGGCCACAGACTGGAGTAAAGGTGACAGCCATACTTTCATATAGATTATTAAGTGAATATATGATATCTGAAGGAGGGGAAGACAATCCCTTTTAATGACAATAATTCTCTTTCAGGAAGAATAGTGAGAAGGAAGGTTTCAGACATGTAGGGGAAGTTTCTCCTGGTAAGGAAAGCTCTCTGGATCTGGCTAACCTTTGTGATCCTGTTTCCTCATCTTTTAAATAAGGGGGTTAAATTAAATGATTGCTAAGGTCCCTTCCAGCTCAAAGTCTACGATCCTATGAACTAGGAGAAAAGCAATTTAAAGGCCATGAAGGCCAGGTTAAAAAGTTTAGAACTGATAAAAACAGAAACCCTTTAGACTCTTCAGCAAGGTCTTGATATGTGGTGCCTTTAACACTCAAAGTTGTCTCTCATCATAAAAAGAGCAGGAAATGACCAACCCAAAGCCCCAAAGATATTAAACTGAGCAACTGAAATAAATAAGGTTACCTCAAACAAAAATTTAAAAACTAATTAAAGTTCTTGTTTCAATATTTCTTAGGGCAACAGAGGACATCTTCCAACAGATGCATAAAACATTAGAACATTTAAACATGTGGGAATGGATGGTAAACATTTTAATTGAATGACAGTTCCCAACAACAACAACTATAACAGCAAAGTTATTTGCCAGCTGTCACCCTATTCATTTAAAATCCAACTGAATGGGCATAGTGTCTAATACTGAGTACACTATTTTCCAGCAGTGCCATTAAAATTATATTTTCATTAAAGAAAGGATACAACCCAACAGCACACAGTAAAGTAGATTATTACTTATTTTGTAGATAGCTAGGTGGCACAGTAGATAGAGTGCTGCTCTAGAGTCGGGAAGACTCATCTTCCTGAGTTTAAATCTGACCTAAGACACTTACTAGCTCTATGACCCTGGGCAAGTCACTTTACCCTGTTTGCCTCAGTTTCCTTATCTGGAAAATGATTTGGGGAAGGAAATGTCAAACCACTCCAGTATCTTTGCCAAGAAAATCCCAAATGGAATCATGAAGAGTCAGACATGATCAAAAAACAATTACCAAGATGATCCAACAACTTATTTTGTGGCCATCAGGTAATTTAGATATCCCTTCACGACTGTATCTCCTTAGTGAACAGTTGAATAAGTAGCAAAGAACTCATAGGATTATAGCTTTAGAACTGGAAGGGATATTAGAAGTGTAATCCAAGTTTTTCACTTTTTAGATGGGAGAACTGTCCAATGACATTCAGGCCAATACCACTTGCAAATTTGGGATCTGAACCTAGGTCCTATGACCCTAAAGCCAGCACCTTTTCCTCTTTGCCATATTAGCTCTACCATGGAACAGATGAGATTTGGGGATAAAAAATATTTGTAATTTATCCTACAGTTTCTAGGCAATACTGGAGGAAAGGCATAATCCCCACTTTCTTCAGGTTTTCAAGTACAAAGTATCATTTCACCAGTAACATAGCCCTGTGTCTTGCAAGTCTCAGGCAGGAAGGACCTTGTTGTATCTCAGATTGGAGATGAAGGTTGAAAGAAGATTATCTCTTACTTGGTTTGAGTTAAGTTTGAGAGAATGGAGAAATTAAAATCAATGAGCATTTTTCAAGCCCCTGCTGTTTGCCAATGTAATTGGGAGATAAAGGATGAGGTTTAATTCCATCTTTCCTTCTACTCCATCCCAATTTATTTCCTCATAGGTCTCTTTCTCCTCTTTAGTTAGTTAAAGTCAGGTGCAAACAATCTCTATGGGTCAATTGATCAAGCAACAAGCATGTCTTAAGTAGCTATTATATATCTGGAATTGGGTTAGTCACTGGTGATATAGAAACATAAATGAAATAGTCCTTGCCTTCAAGGAGATTACATTTTATAGGGGGGATCAGCATGTACATATATAGTCATATATAAAATAAATACAATGTCTTGTATGTGTGTGTGGGGGGGAAGGTTCTAGCAGATGGGGATCAGGAAAGGCTTCATGTAGGAGGTGGCATTTGAGCTGAGTTCTGAAGGAACTATAGATTCTAGATGCTCAAAGTGAAGAGGGAGTATATTCCATACACAAGAGACAGCTTGTACAAAGGTCCTACAGTGAACTTTTCGGCCTTCCATCTGGAGGTGGGAGATGGAAAGTAACATGTAATGAACAGCAAAAAGACTAATTTAGCTTTGTCTGACCGCAAACTACACCCTGCTTCACAAGTGAACTCTACTTGTCATCACAAAAAGAAAATAAAGTCTCAGCATAGACTTGTTCCTACTGCTAAAACAACCCCAAGCACATATCTTATGGACAGTGAGTCAGAAGCATTGCTTATGTAAATGGAGGACCGAACATATGCTTTAAAATGGGACATGGATTACTCACAGGCACAGGTTATAGTCATACCCATGGAGCACAATGTAAGCTGGGCACATTGAAAAAAAAAAGTCTGTAGTACAATACTTGAGTTCAAGGAGCTTAATTTTTCATTAGGAAAACAAAACAAAGACACAGAAAATAACTAGAGAACACATCATTTGTCACTTCTGTCCAAGTGGAATTTGTAAAAGAGAAATAAATGCATGAGGACTGAGGTGCCTGGAAAGTAATCAATAAAGATTTGTTCAAATCTTCAGGAAGGAGATGGAGACCAAGTTGATCCTTGAAGAATGAGTTGGATTTGAACAGGTAAAGGGCTGGAGTAGAAATAGTGTTATCTATTGTATAAAGATGGAAATGAATAGCAAAACATTTCCAACAGGGCTGAAAGGCCCCCATTTTACAGATGAAAAAACTGAGACAGAGATGTTAAATGACTTGCCCAGAGTCACACATCTAATTAGTGACTGAGGCAGGAGTCAAACTCGGTTTTTCTGGACTTCAATCCCAGTTCTATTTACTGCACAATGTAACTAATTGTTTTTGCTTTCTGAAGAGTGGCTAAACCAGCAAATAAACCCAACTTACAAAGGTTAGGTTTAGGAAGAAGTGAACTCACACTTGCAGTTCTGATGGTTTCATTTCCCTCTCTCCTCTCCTATGTTAGAAAAGGTACTCTGGCCTCTTTTCAGCCTATTGTAGGAAGCCACACCATTTTTAGCAGCAAAGATTTATCATGGTATACATTCTGTGTCTGAAGGCCCCCTTGATAAAAGATCAGCCTTGAGTGTTTATTTTGGTCTGAGACAACTCTGATGTATATTTATTCGAGTCCTTGTATTTTTGCACTTTCTTTCCAGGAAACCAAATCACCAAGAGAATTCTCATGGAGTTCAGGTTCTCAAGTACAGGGTGAACTAAAATACCTCCTAGATTGTTGTCAGTGGTTAAAACAGGGTGACTCTGATCTTTGAGTGCTCCAATCCCACCAGTTGCTTTAGGGGGCTGTTCTGCTCCCTTAAGGTTGCCTGCCACTTTATATTTCAAAATGAAATAGTTGTTGAGGACACTGGAGAGGAAAGTCATATAGAGCAACCAGGTTTTCCAAGAGGCTTAACATAGAGTAAAGATCTCCAGAGTCTTTTAAAAGTTTGTAGGAAACAACTCTCTATTTTTTGGTAGGAAATGAAACTTTAAAAAATAATGACATTTCACCTGTGTGAGATGAAAGAGTACAGAGTCTGAATCTAAGGTCGGAAAAAGTCTTTATTCTTTCTCATGAGAAAGGACTCTTGCCCTGTTGCCCACATGGTGGCAGGGACAGAGCAACAGGTAGAAGCCAGCTCATGGTTATATAGTCTTCTAATGCAGAAACCCAACCCCCTCCCCCCCAACTGGCCTTCACTCTTATTGGTAGGTGAGCTGACCCACAACCTCAGCAAGGGAATCTTTCTGAGACAAAGGATCTGGAAATATGTGGGTGTCCAACCTTATTTGGCATATCTTCTACTGAGTTGGCTCCGGGGGAGGGTCTCCATTGCCCTAAACCCCAGATGGCTTGAAGGTCAGGTGACCTAACCCTAGGCCTAGTGAATACTGAAGCCATTCTAGATTTGATTTTTCAGAATGGGGAAACTTCACTATAAATAATCCCTCACACACCTATCGACCAGTTTTAGGCGTTTGCATTGCATGTGAGTAGGTCTAGTAAACTGAGTTTGGTTAGCACACTAATCTCTCCAGTTGGAGTTCTGGCTTCTTATGGGTCAGTGTTATCCCAAGTAGTGTGTGAATGACCAGAGGGATAGATGGGTCACATCTCAGTCAGCCTGCAACGGTCAATTGTGGACCTTGTATCCAACACAATTTTCACCTTTTCTCACACTCTTTGGATCATTAACAAATTCCACTCCTTAGGGGACTATAATAAATTAGATCATGGTTCACATATAGTGCCTCCACAAAAGGAGAGAGTAATATAGATTCAAAACATAAATTGGGGATGGGACAAGTAATTTATTCCTACACACAAAAAGAAACATAAAAAATAGAATACTTAGAAATATTCATGAGCAGGATGAATTAAGTTGCATTTAGTTAATATTCAATAGTCTATAAACATTTGTTAAGTACCTACTAAGTGCCAGGGCACAGGTGCTATTCTGGGAATACAAAAAGGGGCAAAAAAAGTCATTGCCTTCAAGGAGTTTACAATCTGACTGGAGAGACAACATGCAAACAAGTATATAAGATAAATAGGAAATAACAGAAGAAAGGTACTGGAATTAAGAGGGATTAAGTTACATTTCCCATAGAAGGAGGAATTTTATTTAAGACCTAAAGGAATCCAAGGGAGTCGGTAGTCAGAGGAGAGAAGGGAGAATATTCCAGGCATGCATGGAGGACAGCCAGAGAAAATGCTGGGAGGTAAGGGATGGAGCATTTGGTTAGTGGTATAGCAAAAAATCCAGTGTCAGTACATCAAAGAGTACATGGTGGAAAATGGAGTATAAGAAGAGAGAAAAGGTAGGAGAAATCTAGGTTATAAAGGGCTTTGAATACCAAACAGAGCATTTTATATTTGATCCTGGAGGAAATAGGGAGTCATGGGAATTTATTGAGTAGGGGTTGGAGGGGAATGAGATGAGCAGACCTGCACTTTAGGAAAATCCCTTTAGTGGCTGAATGGAGGAAGTGTTGAAGTGTGGAGGGAATTGAGGCAGGCAGACCTACCTGCTGGCTATTGAAATAATTAAGGCATGAGATGATGGTGGCATGCTCAGAAGAGATGCTACCAAGGTGAAATCAACAGGTGACAATGGTTTAGGTATGGAGAGTGAGTGAGGAATCCACAATGACACCTTGATTATGAGCCTGATGGACTAAGAAGAAGATGGTGTTACCATTTATAGTAATAGATAAGGTAAGAGGTGTCATAGGTAGGGGTGACGAGGAACATTTAGGGGAAAAGAAAAAAGAGCTCTCTTTTGAACATGTTTAGCTTAAGATGTCTTCTGGGCATCCAGTCTGAGATGTCTAAAAGGCAATTGGAGATGCAAGGTTGGAGGTCAACAGAGAGTCTGGGGCTGATAAGGTGCAGGTCTGGGAGCCCCCTTAATCTCTCCTGGAATCTTCCCAATTAAGGCATTTGCCTGAGACCATGGGGCCATAATTTGTGGCTCTGCTCAAGTCTTTAGCCCTCCTTTGTCCAGCAATTTCCTACCCTTGATCCTCCAGTTCTACCCTTGAAATGGACTAGCCCACCATTGTCTGTCAGCTCCAGGTAGCCTCCAGCAACTTCCCACCCTTAATACTGCTGTGGGGGTAGGGCTTGAGGCCTGAGTGTGTGTTGCCTCAGGGGGAGGGGCCCACAGAGGGAGAGACCTCAGCAAGACAGGTGGTTGGGACCTGAGCAGGAGTCCCTGAGGGGGTGAAGGACTGAGGCTGAAGCCATAGGAGGGATGGTCATTTAATTGGGTTCTGTTGCCCCTTTTCTGTGGAGAGGTTCTAGCTTCAAGCATCTCACAATCTTTCCTGAGAAGCCCCGTGTGAGAAAGCTCAAAGAAGGCCATTAAGTGGGCAACTTATATCCATCTTAAAAGACAACCCGAAGGTGAACTTTTGGTTGCTGCAGGTATAGGGCCGGAAGTCCCTTCCTCCATAAAGGAAGGTTTGGGAGTAAACCTCAAAAAACAAAAATCTCCTGCAGAAAAAGTTCCTGAAGTTTTCCCAGTTCCCTAGCACTAAGAGAATTGAAAGAATCTGGCTTACAATTCCTGATGGGGCATCTGTCCTTGTCCTCCATTCTTCAGAAGCTGCATCCAGGTCCATGTTCTCCAACATAACCAAACAGGATTGAGAAACTGTGAGTGTCAGGCTGAGTACGAGACAGCCTCTTAGTTGTCTGCTCTAATGGGACCTGAGAGAACTTGGAGATTTGGAGAAAAAGAAGGCACTGCACAATAAGGAAAGAGAGAGGCTTATGTATCTTCCAGTCCTGGCTGGAGAAGAGCTTGAGATTAGCAGTATTTCCCGGTATCAGGGAAACATAAAAATGATGTGGTTAAGGCTAAGGGTGCCGAAAACCCGAAAATATCAACGTGCAGGGTCCTGCCTAATGAATTTGAGTCAAGTCTTCTCTCAGCCAAAAGAAAGTAAAGTTTATTAAAAGTCTGCCATATTGAGAGACTCTTAAGGAGCCTAATTATCTGTAAGGCTTGCATTGGGCAAGTGGGCCAGAGCAAGTCTGACACAGGATAAGTCTGTGCTGGTCATTCTATGGTGCTCTCATACCACATGGAAGGAAGATAGGGTCTCATGTACAGAAAGGTTGTGGGAGGATTCTAGGGGTGGTCTAGAGGAGGAGTTTGGGGAGGGTCTTTA
>JAQQSW010000122.1:71451-90821 GCA_028646575.1 Pseudocheirus occidentalis
AGCAAGAAGCACTTTCAGAAGCTGAGACCTTTGCCCTTTACCCCGAGAGAATTTGGGTCCTGTTTGTTTGAGGGGGGAATGATGAGGTGCAGGCTCTGGGAGCCCCCTTGAGCTCTTCTTGAATCTTCCCACCCAAGGCATTTGCCTGAGGCCATGGGCCTTAAGTTGTGGCTCTGCCCAAGTCTTTAGCCCTCATTTGTTCCAGTGGTTTCCCATCCTTGATCCTCCTTTTCCACCCTTGAACTGGCCTGGCCCACTATTGTCTGTCAGCTCCAGGTAGCCTCCACTAACTTCCCACCCTTGATACTGGAGTCTGACCTCATCTGACTACTTTTGAAGATCCTCTCCAAACTCCTCCTCTAGACTACCCCTAGATTCCTCCCACAACCTTTTTGTACATAAGACCCCATCTTCCTTCCATGTCGTGTGAAAGCATCATAGAACGACCTAGCACAGACTTACTCTGTGTCAGACTTGCTCTGGCCCACTTGTCCAATGCAAGCCTTACAGATACCTAGACTCCTTAAGAGTCTACCCAATATGGCGAACTTTTAATAAACTTTTCTTTGGCTGAGAGAAGACTTGACTCAAATTCATTAGGCAGGACAAAGCATGTTGGTATTTTGGGGTCTCAAGCACCCCTAACCCGAAACACATCACTCCTTACCCAACCTCCCCAGATTGTTGTGGGGAAAATACTTTAGAAGAATTAAAGTGTACTTAGTGTTATTATTACCATTACCAGTAAGGACTGTATTTAAGAGGCAAATGTCAGTGTGAGTTTGGAGTGGATTGGATGTATTTTCCATTTTCTGGTGATTGGCATTCTTTGCCCAGGAGTGTTTCCCAAGGAATGCAATAAACCTCCAAATAACCCATGGGAACTGATCTTCAGTTTGTAATAGATCATCTGTAGAACTTGAAAGGCTGCTCCAGCTTGCTGGGGATGGACTGGGAGGAAGGAGGAGATGTTGGCCCTGGGGGAAAGGATCAGTGGATCTTTACAAGACAACGTAAAATGCCAGTAGACAATATCCGGAATTTAGCAAGAGGAGCTTCTAATCCAGATTTAACCTAGATTTCCTCCTGTCTGGGAATGCCCTGACTTTTTTTCCCCCCCTTAAATCTATCATTCTTCATGTTAATCTATTCCCAAATGTCCCAGGCTCCATGGCAGCCATAACTCGGTGATGAGTAATATTGAAATTAGGCATTATGGTTATTAAAGAGGATTCTGTAACAGACATCTTAATTGAACTTACCAGAGGAAAATCACTCAACGGGAAAACATAATTTGATTTTCAAGGTCACTTTGGGCTATTTTACTGTGTGTAAAACTACCAGCTGGGGGGTGGGGATAGTAGGAAGTGATTCCTAAAGTAATTCCTAAAGTAATTCCTTCAGTAGATACAGTGGTATAAAACAAACCTGTTTCGCTTTCTATTAATGGCCACAAACTGCTGCCAGGTAGTCTAGGACAGGAGTTCTTAACCTAGATTCATGGATAGATTTGAGATGCTTGATGAACTTGTTTTAGGGTAAAGAGTGACATCTTTATTTTCACTAACCTTTAAATGAAATGTAGCATTCCCTTTAATTCTGAATGAATGAATTCTAGAATGTGGTTATTTTATGTAAAAAGTATATTAATATCTAATTTTAAAAATCACCTGCATTCCCACATGTAATTCTCCCCTTTTTCCTACTAAGGAAACCATCCTTTGTAATATAATATGACTTATATCCCTACTCACAATGTCTCCTTGTTGGGCAATCTAGGCATACTCAAGACAACGTTCATGATGGCAAAAAACAAATAAAAAGATAGAGAGGAAAAAAGAGAGAGAGAGAGAACAATTTACCCCAACTAGTCCACACATCAAACAATGTATACCCATGGTCCATGCAATAATCTAGACCCACAGTCCACATCTCTCTAATGAAGGGAGGGGACTACATTTCTCATCACTCTTGGAGGACAAGCACAGTCATTATAATGACACAGCATTTAGTTTCATCTTTTGTTATTCCATTTATATTGTTGTAGGTGTTGTGTAGATTGTCTTCTTAGTTCTGCTTTCTTGGAATCAGACAGACAGCAGTGGTTCTCAACCTGTGGGTCACGACCGAACAACCCTTTCACAGGGTCACAGGGGTTACCTAAGACCAGAAAACACATATTTCCGATGGTCTTGGGAACCTCCTCTATCGGTCTCCAGTCTGGGCTGTCACATGCAGATACGCCCACATACAGCTGTTAAAGGGTCAGGGCATTAGGAAGGTTGAGAACCACTGACTTAGAGGGACAGTGAAGGTTTTTCTTATCTAAATCCATCATTTTTGCATTCGGAGAAATAGACTTTTAAAATTTTATTTAATAAATAGTGAGCCCAGGAGAGGTTAAGGGCCATGTGCAGCATCACACAGCTAGTTTATGAGGTAAGATCTGAAACCTCTTAGTCAGGTGGCCTTACTACACTTCACGACTTTGCCGTATCCACCAGAATTAGTTCAACTGAATCCACCATGGTCCTCTGAATTCTTCCTAGACTGTGGTTACTAGAATCTAACAAATTGCTGAGAAACCCTAACTAGTGCCTGGCTAAATGAAACAACCAACATTTTTGAAGTGCGTCCTCTCTGCCAGGTACTGGGGATGCACCATCTCGATAAAACCGATCATAAATTTAGACTGGACCGCAACTCTCCCACCCTTCATTTTACAAATGAGGAAACTGAAGCCAAGAGGGGTAAGATGACTTATCCAAGGTCACATAAATGTTAAGAGGGATTGAGAGGATTTGAACTCAGGCCTTCTTGATCTAGTGCCCACGCTGCAGATCAAAGGTGTCAAATACAAAGGGCATAACATTCATAAGTGCTTCCAGATTAGAAATGTAATTGGAGACTATTGAACAAAATAAATAACAATATAGGTAATGTTAATATGTGGTTTTCTAAGTCAATATGCTGCCTGGAGGGCTCCCTATGTACAGATTAGTGCCCTGCACTCTCCCATTTCTATTTGAATTTGACACCACTGCTGTAGATAACTGTACCCTTCTGAGATTGTTAAAGAGGTGAATCGGCTTCTTGGCTAGACTGGTAGAAGTAGGACTTGGTAAGTGTTGTGCCCAGAAAGTCCAGGGTTCAGGGAATTTATCTTGTGACACAGAGTTGGTTTCTTTCTTTCTTTTCTTCTTCTCCAGGGTCACAAACCTAGTAAGTGTCAAGTGTCTAAGGCCAGCTTAGAACTCAGGTCCTCCTGACTGCAGGACTGGAACTCTAGCTGCTGAGCTACCTAGCTGCCCCTTCGAACGGACTTCTTATTACATTTTTGCAAAAGTAGAAAAATGCCTTTAAAATTTCTTATTCATTTATTTTAAACTCAAATACTAAAACTTAAATACACAATAAGAAAAGAAGAAGCATTGCTGTGTGCACAACAGAATGAAGAGGAGTCGAATCATACAACAATACATGTCCATCTCAAGAAAGTCTGTGTAATAGAAACCACACACTGTGTTCTGAGCTGGGCGTCTTTTCTTTGCTTCCTTGTACGTTTTCTTTTGTTCTCCGCTGTGCATTTTTTACTTTGTTATTTCTTTTCCCTCTTCTTCCTCCCCTCCATCAAGAAAGCTACAATGAATAGTGGATGTATTTGTGTGTGGATGTATGTGAACATATAGGTGGAGGTATACGTGTGCACACACATATATGCACACACATGTATCTACAATAAACTATGTACATACATACACCTACATGCCTAAACATATGCTAACAGATCTATAATCATACTCATAGACATAGGCATTCATACGCATCTACATAAGACCGTACTATGCTTGTCTGTCCTCTGTGTCTCTGAGGGTGGATAACATCTTCCTTCACAAGAAACATCTTCGTCTATTTTTCTAAGTCCACCACCTTATCATGTCCTATCCCATCTTATACTCTCTAGTTATTTTAAATAGTCAATAACAATATTGACTAATATGGCTGAGATATAGTATGGTTTCCCTATTTTTTTCTTCTGATTGAATCTATTTTAGCTTTAACTTTGTCAGAAATAAAGTTTCCCACTCCTGCTTTATTTTTCCCCTAATAAATTCTACCTCTTATCTTTATGTTTGCAAGTATCTCTTATTTCCTATCCTTCCTTACTCCTCTTCTACCTGATACTGTACCCTCATATTACTTAACCTACACTATACCAAAGATCCCTCAGTTATCCTCTCTCTCCCACACCCTAAAATCCTTTCCTTATCTTCTCCCCCCTCCCTATCCTTCAAATCTTTTATTTCTTTCTGAATTTAGAAGACTTTCATGCCCTTCTAGACATATATGTGTAACCCATTCCTGATGAGAGTAGGATTCCAGAACTACCAACCCTCCTTTCCCATCTAATTCCTCTGTGTCAGTACTTCTTCTCCCTTTAAAAAAATTTAAAGGATCTTTGGAGTTCTCTTGTCTATTGCTTTTGATCAATTATTTATTACTTTCAACAATCCCAAGATGCCCCCATCACAATATCCTGTCTTTTTAGCACAGAAATTTTCCCAGTGATACTATCAATCATGGCACCCCATTATTTAAGTACTCTTTCCCTGTGATGTCAGGCTCTGATTTGTGAGTGTTGACTTTATTTTGCCTGGAACCAAGCTTCTGTGACACTTTTAGTCCATCTCTATACCATGCTGCCTATGTGCTAGCCATCACCCTCAGCTACTGGAACCCTGGACTCCATCCCTGGGACACTGGGGCTCAGAAAGGGGAGCTTTTACTTTATTTTGCTGGGAATGACATAACTTCCTTTTTCAGTTCACTTTTCCCTCATTATAATGCAAGATCCTTGAGGACAGGGCCCATTTTGTTTGCTTCTCTGGGTATCCCCAATGTTACCGTACTACATTAAAGTGCAATGTTTAGCGTGTAGTAAGTGCTTAATAAATACACCATCAATCTATCTTTAACAATATTCAAAACTGTGGCTGATTCAATGGCACTAAAGGGATAACACGTTGGGCTGTAGCAGATTGCCAAACATATCTTAATGCATAATAAATGGTCTCAAAAATAATAAGGAAAAAAGGAAAAAAAGGAAGCAGCTAGTTTTATATGGAAACTGAGGGATGGACATCTCAAGAGCTACCTTCCAAAATGAAGAGAACTAGAGGAAAGCCTCTAGCACATTGAATAGATTCTCTGGAGAGTTTATGAGAAAAGATGGATGTGGAGGAATTATATTGGATAAAACAATGTGGGTGGGCTGCAATCTGTACTAGAGAAGGGAATGACTACACTGATGAGATCATGGATCCAAAGTGTGCAGAGGGAGGAAAGCCTATTCAGGATTCCTTTTTTGATGAAAAAAACCCTTCTGTTATGAGATCATAAGGATTTTCCAAAGTGGTAATATTATTTATAAATTACCTTATTCCTGAACTTATGTACAACTATTATGTCTTGGGAATAGGGAACAGATCCATGATTTCATTGGTATCAGAAACACCTGGAGGAAGAAATTCCTTTTATCAAAGCAGATGAGCACCTCCTGTGCAACTTAAAGTCTCAGAAATCTGCCCAGAGCAGTGAGAGGTCTTATAGACTTATAGAGGATCTCACAACCAGTAGATGTTAGAGATGGGATCTGAACCTAGGCCATCTTGGCTCTGAGGGTATCTCTCTACCCACTATACCAGGAGGCCACTTACGGATATTATGTACCACCACACTCCTTCAACACTTATATATGAGGTGAGCATATGCACACATATACATTTGTTACTGTTGTTGAGTTGTGTCTGACTCTTTGTAACCCCATTTTGGGATTTTCTTGGCAAAGATCCTGGAGTGGTTTGCCATTTCCTTCTCCAGCTTCTTTTACAGATGAGGAAACTGAGGCAAACAGGGTTAAATGACTTACCCAAGGTCACACAGCTAATAAGTATCTGAGGTTGGATTTGAACTCATGAAGATGAGTTTTCCTGATTCCAAGCCCAGTGCTCTATCCAATTAAAATGACTGCCCATCCTAATGCATATAAAAATGCGGGCAATATGAACTTTTCATTTACTGTTTTGTCATCTATGGATCATTAGGCTAGTCTCTTATTGAGTGGTTGTGGCTCTCACTGAAGAAGCCCTGGAATTTAATGGTAAGCAACACAATGTCATTAAAAAACAAAACAAACAAATTTAAAAAAATCAAGAGCGTGGAAGACCTAAAGATTTATGGGGAATCTTACCCTTAGAACTTTGCTTTGCACACAGTTAATATCTAAGAAGTATTTATGGAACTGATCTGATTGAGTTGCCCCTCTTGCCTCCCTTTCTGCAATCTCTGTTGTCCTTTTACTGGCATTTGCTGTTTTGTGAACCGTTATTGCTAGTAATGTTTTGAAGTTTCTCTCCTTGCCTACTTTGCAAAGTCACTTATGATTATAAAACCAATATGTTCCTTAACTGCCATTGTCTTTGCTTGACAAGGAGAATAAGGGGTTATTGGCTAAAGTTGTTTCTTGGCTCTTTTGGCCTTACTGCGATGACTGTTTTATAATCATGAAACTTCTTTAAGACAGTGATAGTTAATGGAAATAGTTTTGTTGTTTTCTGTTTCCTATTTTTTTTTTTTTTTAGGATTAGGACTCTGTTAAATTAAGTTCTGTATGGTGATTTCATTCAGTGTCTTCTCACCATCTTTATCCTTTCTTCTAGTTTGGGGTTAATGTTGACCTTTGCCATAACTAGCTGATGGACTGATTATACACAGACGGCATATAAGGAAATGACTTGTTTCTGCATAATTGTGGTTTAATGGGTATTCTGCCCCCCCCCATCTTTTTCCTCTAAAATTTCATCATGGCTCTTTACCCTGACCAGTAGTCACTAGGATTTTTTTTCCCACAGCAGTGAAGTATGACCAGAATGCACTATTTATAGAGAAAATGTTTTCCCCTAAAATTGATTTTGTAGGTGAATTGCTGTAACCACAAAACTGAGAATGAGAGTCAAAAGATGCCTAAAAGGAAAGACAAACTAGATGGTCTGAATGAACTTTTCCTGAACTTCCCTGTAAGGACAGTGGATAACATTGTGAAGTAGGAAATTTTCTGTTGCCTACAAACATGATGCAGGCACCCCATTCTTAGAAAACTCACTTGTTTAGACTATCCCCACTAGCTATCATCCCTTATTTCTTCCCTCTTTTTTGGCTAAACACCTTGAGAAAGCCCTGACTCTTCTGAATTCTGTTCAGTGTGGGCTCTCTCCAAAGTAACCAAATGATTTATTAATTGCCAAATCTAATGGCCTTTTCTAAATCCCCATACTTCTTGACTTCACTGCAGCTTCTTACACTGTTAATCATGCTTTTTCTCTTGGATATACTCTCTTTTCTAGGTTTTCATGACACTGTTTTCTTCTGGTTCTTTTTCTACCTATGTGACTACTTTTTCTTAGTCTCTTTTGCTGGACCTTTATGCAGATCATATCTGCCAATCATGAGTGTCCCCCAACTCTGTCCTGGGCCTTCTTTTCTTCTCCTTCTATAATAGTTCACATGGTGAGCTTATCAGCTCCAACTCAGTTATGGTGCAGTTATAACCTCTATGTCAATTATTCTTAGAATTTCTTATTCTTAGAACTTCTTATCCTAACTTATCTCCTAACCTTCAGTTTCATGTCACCAACTGCCTACTGGACATCACAAACTGGATGTCTGTCCCATGGACATTTCAAACTCAACATACCCAGATCAAAACTAATTATATTTCCCCTCAAACCCTTCCCTCTTCTTGACTTCCTAATTATCATCTAAGGCATCATTGCCCTAGCAATGTGCATATAGAGCTAGGGTCTGGAATCAGGGAGACTCATCTTCATGAGTTCAAATCTGACTTCAGACACTAGTTATGTGACCCTAGGCAAGTCCCTTGACTTTGTTTGCTTCAATTTCCTCATCTGTAAAATAAACTGGAGAAGGAAGTGGCAAACCACAGGCTCACGATCCAGGCAATCACTCCACTTATCCAATATATTGCTAAGCCTTGCTGATTCTACTTTCACAGCAGTTTTTGAATACCTCTCCTCCCCATTGACACTAGCCTGGTGTAGGTCTTTATCATCTCACATCTGGATTACTGTTATAGCCTCAGGCTTAGCCTCCCTTCCAAGAGCATGTTTGGTCTCTCCTCATCCTGGTTAATTCTCCGCTCATCAGCCAAAGTGATCTTCCTACAATACAAGTCTGAACACGTCATTCCCCTCCTCAATATGGCTCCCTATACCTTCCAGAATCCAAAATAAAATCCTGTTTGGATTTTAAAGTTCTTCTTAAATTCTCTATGTGTTTTATTATCCAGAGACATTGGCTTCCCGGCTGTTTCTCAAGCATGATGCTCCATCTCCCAACTGGGTGAGTTTTCATGTGATTCTCCTCTGTATCTGGAATGTTTCCCCCTCCTCATCACCCTCATCTCTGCCTAATGGTTTCTCTGGTCTACATGAAGACTCACTTTAATTCCTGCTTTCTATTAGAGCTCTTCCTCAGGTGTTTCTCATAAAATGCCATTTTTAATTCTGTGACATTTTTATTTGAGATTTATAAGTATTGACTTCCCAGTCTTCATAACTTTCCTGTGATAGGTGATATGTCCATTTCATGAATTAATAATGGTGATATCTAGTCTTTATATAACACTTCAGAGCTTACAAAGTGCCTTACACATATGATCTTATTTCGTCCTCATAGCAACACTAGGAGCTTTTCTTGTTGTTTCTGACTCTTCATGACCCTATTTGGAGTTGTCTTTGGCAAAGATACTGGAATGGTTTGCCATTTCCTTCTCCAGCTCATTTGACAGATAAGGAAACTGAGGCAAACAAGTGGAAGTGACTTGACCAGGGTAACATAGCTAGTAAATATCTGAAGTCAGATTTGAACTCATGAAGATGAGTCTTACTGATTCCAAGTCCAGATTCTACTATTATCCCCATTTAATAGAAGAGAATATGGAGGCAAACACAGGTTAAGTAACTTGCTTTGGATCACACAGCTAGTAAATGTTGGAGGCCAGATTCGAACTTAGGTTTTCCTGATTCCAGGCCTAGCACTTTATCCACGTAGCTGTTTTAGATTAAGAAAATGAAGTGCACGCATGTGTGTGTACATATTTGCTCACCAAGCACACATCTACACACACAGACAAATGCATACAGACACAGAAACACTTAAATAAGCTATTTATTCAGAGCTACCCCCAAAACATCTAGAGACAAAACTTGGAAACTTCTGGAAACACCTTGAACATTTAAAGTAGGAAGCCTGACTAGTCTCTGGTGACGTGCTTTTTTCTTGTCAACCTCAGGGTTCACTGCACGATTTTGAAGACAAAGGACCTTCACTGAATTCATTTAATAGTATTTGGTCAACACTGAGGGCTGTTGATGTGTTACTGGCTCATTTCCTTTTTAAAAGTACATCAGGGGACTGACATGCAATGTTGAGTCAGGGATATTGTTTGGAAGAGATGAGGAGAAATTTATTTTTGGCTTTTACTGAGACATTTGCAGGGGAAAATGGGGACCTTTTGTAATAATAATATACACCTATTTAATCCACATATATTACTGGGGTTATTCTCTTCATATTTGTTGAACTAAATTTCTTTATCCTGGTGAATGTTTTATCTTTTGATGGTAGAAAATTTACTTAGAGCATGCAAGTGCCTTCTAAGAGCATATCCAATTTTTCCTTTATATATGTTGTATTTTTGTTTGCACGTTGTCTCTTCTATCAGATTATGAGCTCCTTGAGGTCAAGGGGCCCTGACAAACAATCGCCAAGCACTGGAGACATAGAGAAAGGTAAAAGAGAGATCCTACCCTCAAGGAGTTTATAATCCAATGAGAGAGACAATGCAAATTACTATGAAGAAACAAGAAATATACAAGATTAATTGGAAGTCAATAACAGAGAGAAGGCACTAGAATTAAGAGGGATCAGGAAAGGTTTCCTGTGGAAGGTGAGCTTTTACCTGGAACATGAAAGAAGTCAGGGAAACCAGGAGGCAGATCTAAGGAGGGAGAGCATTTCAGGTGTGGGGGACAGCTAGCAAAGATGGAGTTTCTTATTAGAGAGACAGCAAGGAGGTCAGTATGACTGGATTGAGGAGCATGTGAGAATGAAAAAGGTAGAAGACTGGAAAGGTGGTGAGGAAGGAGGCTATGAAAGACTCTGAATGTCAAGCAGAGGATTTTGTGTTTGATTCTGAAGGTGATAGGGAGCCTCGGGAGTTTATTGAGGAGGAAGGTGACATTGCTTTAGGAAGATCACCTTGACAGCTGAGTGGACAATGGCTTCGAAAGGGAAGAGACTTGTGTTAGGGACACCAACCAGAAGGCTATGGGCAGTAGTCCAGGCATGAGGTAATGAGGGCCTACACCAGAGTAGTTTCAATGTTAGAGGTGTCAAGGTGGTATGTGCAATCATTTTATCTAACCCCTTCATTTTAACATTTAAAAAACTCAGATCTAGACAGTTGAAGTGACTTGTCCAACCAATAAAGTTTGATCTCAACCAGGGGAGCTAGAATTAAAAGCCTTAGGAAGAATCTGGAATCCTGAAGCTAAAGAATATAGCAGAAAGAGAATCAATTAAACAATCCAGCATTTTGTAAGAAATTATGAAAAGTCCCAGGGACCTAGAGAAAAATGAAGCAGCCTTTTCCTTCTAGGAACTTATAGTCTGCTGGGGAGCAGTCCTGGTCAAAGGCAGGGGGATATTCCAGATGACCTCAAGGTCCTTTCCAGTCTTAAGATTATTTTCAACTGAAGTTGCTCAGACTCTGATCTTGGCTTTGCAAAGAGATGAAATCTTTTAGAGCTGGCAAAGCTCAACTAATGAAAAGGATTTAAGAGGAAGTTTTTATATTTAGTAATGCTGTGTTCTGTATAAATGGTCAGCCTGTGAAGTTAATGATCCACTGAAGATGGGAGGGGGAAGAATAGTACAGGCACACACACACACACACACACACACACACACTCTCTCTCTCTCTCTCTCTCTCTCTCTCTCTCTCTCTCTCTCTCTCTCTCTCTCTCTCTCTCTCTCTCCTTGTTTGGTTACCTCTCCCTTCCTCCTGTGAGTTCAATTTGAAGGCTTGTAATTGAGTCATTCCCTAGTAACACATTCGGAAGGAAAAGTAAGCCATTTCTAGGAGAATCAAATCAGCAGCACAATGAAGCCAAATTGGTTCCAAATGAGCCTTAATCTACAGATATTCTGCTCAACTATAAATTCTGGGCATTGGCCAGAGATCTTTCTTTGGGGGATGCCAAAGGGCTTTTTTTTTTTTTCACTTAATGGCAGGAAGACTAGGCTCCCACAGTAACATAGCATGGAAATTCAATCAGGGGAAATGATCATCCTGAGTATTTTATGTATGGGTGGAGGATGGGGGAGGGATTGAATAGGTTCATTTCACCAAACGTCTTAAGGAAAAGTCTTTCAAATATCTTGTCTTCTCAGGCCTTGGGATACCATCCCTCATTGTTTCTTGGAATGAATCCCTAACTCCTTTTGCTTCAGCCCAAGATATAACTTCTTCCTGAGGCTGTTCCTATTCATTCTCTCCTTTGAGCCCCTTCCCCCCCCCCAAACCGCTACATGTGTTCATGTGATTTCCCCATAGTAGAAGTTAAGTTCCTTGAAGGCACTCCTTTTTCCCCTCATTTTTGTCTTTGAATCCCCAGCAACTAGTGCTGTGTCTAGAACAGGAAATAATAGATGTAAATACAGAAGGGATGTTAGAAACCATATTAGTACTGCCTTCTTATTTTATAGATGAGGAAACTAAGGTTTTGGGAAGTTATGGGACTTGTCCAGAGTCACACACATAATAAGTGACAGAGATAGCATTTGAACTGAGGTATTCTGACCCCAGTGTACTACAACACACAATAGGTGGGGTATTTTTTTTAAATTGAGATTCAGGACGTCTCCTGCCTCTGGCACATACTGGTTTAATGGACCTGGGCAGTCATTCAACTCCTAGGTGCCCCCACCTGTAGAGCAGGGGTCCATCTACATTAGGAGACATTTCTTTATTTGTCTGAAAACTCCTACACCAATCAAATAAAAAAGTTTGATCCAAAAATACTTAATAAACACTTGAATTGAAGTGTCTGAAAAAGACATGTTTCTTCTAGAAATAAACTCTGGCAAATGTCAGAATGTGTTTTCTTTGTGATTTTTTTTAAGGATACTAAAGTTTAGAGAATCAGAGACTTGCTAAACAACATAATTGTCAGAGACAGGGTTTAAGTCTAGGTGTCTTCTGATTGCCAATTCAATACACTTTTCACCCCATAATACCGCTAAGTTTCTGACAACTTGATGCAAATCAAACAGGTTTCAGAACCAGGAAGGCTTGGGTTCAAGTCATACTTTTGACACATTGGCTATGTGATGCCCGACAAGCCATTTAGTTTAATTTCTAAGCCTAGACCTGCCCTGTCCTAGTAGAGGGAGTTTCCTTACTCGGGAATTCCCCTCTGCTATAGAAAGAGTGCCAAACACCAAAGGAGATTTGAAAGTACTCTCAAGAGCTAGATAGGAGATGAATTATTCCCCTCTATATTCTTGGTAGTAAGCATCAACGCTCAATATCTTTCTGGAATAAAGAGGCCTCCTTCTGGACAAAATAAAAGAAATAAACCCCAGTCATTCCATGGAGACTGAGTTGTATATCTGTATTTTTTCCAATTATTCTCATTTCACTGAACTTGCTGAAACAAGGGCATCTCCTTTGTCCTGAATTGTTTGTTTTCTTGTCGTTTGTGCTTTGATTTTAAGAGAAGATAATCGCTCACATTAATGGGTATTTCGTTCAAAGCTAGGCAAATTAATAGCTCATTTTCCTGTTTGGAAAACTGGAATTTCAGGCTTTGTTAGTGGCAGGGGTGGTGTCAATTCTCTCTCCTCCTTCCCCACAAAACAAAAACTGACCCAGTGCATTTCCACTGTGGTCGGAGACTCCCATGAGGTCCAAGGAAAGAAAAGCATTTGGGATAGTGGGGGTGGGGAAAGGGCGGAACGTTCTCGGTAACTCTGGGATTTTCATGATGTCATCTCTTACCAAGGACCGGGGAAAAGAATCCCAGAGTCAAGAGGTGAGGATTCTAACAAGGGATTCAGAGTCATAAACCATCTGAGCTGGAATGGACCCTTAGAAACAGTTCAAGCCAACCGCTTCATTTTTTGTAGATGAGTAAACTGAAGTCCAGGGCTAATTCATTAGTTCAGCCATCTCTTTGTCCTCTGTTTGTCAAAGCCCAATTTGTTAATCAATGTTTTCTTCCTTCAAAAAGGTGCTTTGGTCAAGTGAGGATCCCTTATCAGTCTATTGGGTTTGCAAGGTCACAGAGATATACTTTCATCAGCATCATGAAGGTGCCTGGACCATGGAACCAACTCGTTCTTTATCTTCTCCTGAAGCAGCTGATGTCTGAGTCAGCAGCTGTGCTAGGACTGGCTTCAGCTGAGTTCCAGAGGCAGCGCTTGTGGGGCCCTGAATGACAGCCTACAGGAAGTAGAGCCAGCACTAGTCAGATTGTGTGCCAGGATGGAAAAGGGTAGGTAGTTCTTGGTGTCTGGGAAAAACCAAGCAAGCCACTTAACTCCAACTCGGGACCCCCTAGTTGGCCTCCTCAGCACTTTTGTCTGGAGTGCTTTGTAAGCCTCAAAGCTATGTATAAATGTGAGTTATCAGTAGCATCTGTGGTATAGGCCCGGTATAAAGTGTTCTGTGCATCCTCCATCCATCCAAGGAAATCAATAAAACAATTTTTACTAGAGGCATTGATTGAGAGGTGGTGGGAAGAACAGTGGATATGGCAACAGAGAATCTTGGGGTGAATCCCTGCCTGACCTATGTAACCTCAGGCACGTCACCAACCACTTTGGGTCTTTCCTTCCTCATCTGTAAAATGAGGGGGTTGTTTAGATTTCTAAGTTTCTGTTTTGCTTTAAATCCTACAGTCCTGCTGGTATAAGTTGAAGAAGGGATCCAAGGTGAAATGAGTAATAAGAAAAATTCAAGGAACTGACACTCCATTCCCCAAACTGCCCCTGTCAAAGCATTCCAGAAAAATTGGAGGAAATTGAGTCTGGAGGAAGCATGTTGAATGAACGACAGGCAAAATAGAGAAAAATCAATCCATAGACATTTATTAAACATTTAATTATGTGCCAGGCCCTGGGAACTGAACTTTCAATGTAAAGGGAAATGGAGATAAGAAAGAACAAGCCTTTTTTAAGCACCTACTGTATACCAGGCTCACTTCACAAATACTATCTCATTTGATGCATACCACAGCCCTGATGGGTAGATTCTATTATAATTCCCATTTTACAGCCAATAAAATTGAGTCAAATAGAGCTAAAGTATCTTGTCCAGAGTCACACAGCTACTGAGAGTCTGATTAGATTTTTTTTTAAAATTGGAGGGGAGTCAAGGCCATTGTGGTCAAATGACTTGCCCAAGGTCACACAACTAGTTAAGTTTCAAGTATCTGAATTCAGATTTGAACTCAGGTCCTCCTGACTTCAGGGCCGATACTCTATTCACTGTGCCCCCTGCAGCTAAGTTTAAGCTTGTAATTTTTCCTGACTACAGGCTCAGCACACTAATTATTGTACCATTCAGCTGTCTCTAAGCAGCTCTGAGCATTTACATCTCAGAAACTGAATTACAAAGCAGTCCTTGATTTGTTATTTTGTTGCTTGTCTAGACTTAAGCAAGTGATAGAGAAAATATTAGCAATCTAGATTAAACTTAAAAGTGTGTCCATCTTGCCTTTTGTTTATCAGAGACCTGGATGTTAATCGTTTATTATCATACCCCTGGATAACAAATATGGTGGTCAGATCAGGATCAAGACATTGGTCTTGGGCCACAGCGTCAAACTCAAATAGAAATGGGGACCATTAATTCCTACCTAGGAATCCCTGACTGCCATTATTTGTTTTGATGGCTATTTTTCAGTTACATTTTAATATGGTTCCCACAGAAAGAAAGTGTTGGCCCTGGGTGTTTGATACTTCTCTTCTGGGGGACATGGCTACTCCCAGGGGTCTTGAGTTTACCTGCTAAGCAACAGCCTTTGGTCATCTCATAACTCTTGCTGACCACCCCAAGGAGCTGATAATCTAGGAGAAGCACAGCTCACCTGATCTTTGTCCCTGGCTTCAGACTCCTTTTGAAGTTCAGTCAGGCTGAATACTGCTTGTACTTAGGGCTCTAGATGTTGTTGTTCCATCATTCAGTCACGTCTGACTCTGTGACTGTAGACCATAGCACGCTAATACTGTCCGTGGGATTTTCTTGGCAAAGATTCTGGAGTGGTCTGCTATTTCCTTTTCCAGTGGATTAAGACAAACAGAGATGAAATGACTTGCCTAGGGTCACATAACTAATAAGTGTCTGAGGCTGGATTTGAACTCAGGTCTTCCTGACTCAAGGCCCAGTGCTCTATCCATTGAGCCATCTGTGTTGTTACTGTTGTTGTTCGTTTTCATTTGGGCCTGACTCTTCATGACTCTATTTGGAGTTTCTTGGCAAAGATACTGGAGTGGTTTGCCATTCCTTCTCCAGCTCATTTTACAGATGGAGAAAGTGAGGCAAACAGGGTTAAGTGACTTGCCCAGGGTCACACAGCTAGTAAATGTCTGAAGCTAAATTTACACTCAAGAAGATGAGTCTTCCTGACTCCGGCACTCTTGGCACTCTCTCCACTGCACCACCTAGCTACTTCCAAGAGCTAGAGACAGCACCAACCAAAAGCTGTCACTTTGAGGAGGCCAGTAGACCTGAGAGGTGAAGCTAATGATACTTTTTCATGGTGGTTCACTGTTGGGATGTGGGAAAGGAGTTTTGCATAGTACCCTGGAGAAAAAGAGAGTATCTAAAATATGAAGCACTCAAGGTGGGGAGTTGGGGGTCACACAGGCGGAGTGACAGAGACATAGGGTGAGAAAGAGAAAGAGAGGTGGAAAAATGGAGAGATAGAGTTAGAGAGAAGGAGAAAGAGAATATCTCAGAGAAGGAGGGAAGAAGGGAGGGATGGTATGAAATTTTTCTTTTTGGGGATTTTTATCATCAAGTTATATGTCAGAGGGCTTGTCACAACTTTCCAGTGGAAAGAATTTCAATGAAACTTTAAGGACCATCAAGATACTTGTTTCTCAAGTCCTTGGCTCCAGCCTTAAAGATTTTTTTAAAATACAGTGTCAAGCATTTCCACGCTCCTATGGTCTCTGGACAGCTCTGCTGAGAGGAAAAAGGACTCAAAGACCCAGAGAGGAAGACTCTGGGACAGTGTGCCTGTTTGCTGCCCGGATGATCTCATGGAGTATGAATGCTAGGCCCTGCAGGCCAGACCAAGCTTCCTTGTCACTCCCCACCCAACACTCCACTGACCTGCACACCAAAAAGTCAGCTTTCACCAGGCAAGAGCGTTGTGTAAGAGAGCCTGCAACTTGGAAACAGGGGAATTACCCTCCTCACACAAAAGAAATGCTTAGAAAGGAATTATGAAACGAAGAAATCCGACATAACCCATATTTTAGAATCAGGTTCTTGGCAGGCAAGACATTAAGTAACAAGGTAGAGACCTGTTCAGTAACGATTCTTGCTTCACAAGGGACTCATTCTTTTCTTAGAGTGCTGCTTTTAACCAATTCGTTCCTGCTTTGTTATCTCAACAGTGAGATCCTCAGGGCCAACACTGAGAAAATGGTGGCAAATTTGCTGTTTAGGGCAGACCCTGAGGGCCCAGAATTAAAGCATGGGGGCCATCTACATACAACATGAATTGCCAGCTCTGATCATTCTTATTTCTCTCTCCCCATCATCTTCCTGGTAAGTACCATGATCCAGTGGCCCAGAGTCAGGAAGATGTGAGTCCATTTTCTGCCTCTGAGGCTTATGGGAAAATCATTTAACCGCTCCTGGCTTCAGTTTCTCCCTCAGCAAAATGGGGATGATAATAACACCTACCTCACAGGATTGTGGGGTTTTTTTGAGGATTTTATATATGTACACACACACACACACGCATGCTTGCATATGTGCATGCAGGTGTATGTATATGTGTGCATGTACATGCATGTCCACATGCATGTGTATGTGTGCACATGCATGTGCATATACATGAACATGTACGTATGCACTCACAGAATACATACACACAAACACATATACACCCATAAAATATGCTTGCATATACATGTATGTGGAGTCAGAAAGAGTTGAGCTCAAATTTGACCTCGGATTTTACTAGTTGTGTGACCCTAGGCAAGCCATTTAACCCTCTTTGCCTCAGTTTTCTCATCTGTAAAGTGAGCTAGAGTTGGATATGACTGAACAAGATTGTAACTCTGAAGCCCCAAGTTTTAGGGATCCTCTAGCCTCATCCTTGCAAGGATTATAGCTGGGTGCCCCACTGTACTCAATTCCACAGTTATAAAATGGCCAGCTCTAATTTATGATATTATTGCTATCCAACCTTTGCTTGGAGACCTCCAACAAGGGGAATCCCCTGTGGCAGTCTGTTGCATCTAATCTCCTTCACATTTCTGTACTCTCAGACCGCTAGGAAACCCTCTGCTGCATTTTTCCTAAATGTGCCCTGCATTTCATTTTGTTAAGCATGAATTTTTAAAACACAAATCTACTTTTTTATTCAGAGGCTTTCTTTCCACAGGGGGGAAAAATGCCAAGGAAAGGGGATTTCTGTCTTTTCACAGAATTATGGTTTTATTTCAGGCTGAGAGGTGTGTACACTCTTCAAGCTAGATTAGGTCTCAGTCTTGAAAATGAGATCCTAGGCTCCCTTGAGTGGACTCCACAAAAGTCTGATAAGGCATGGAAGTTTTTAACAGAGAGTCTGGCTTAGGCATGTTAGAAGCCCACATCAGAACCGTAATTGAATAAAATAATTGTGCTCCTTCTCTTGCCTCCCAACTCATGAGTAACACCATAGGCAGGCAGCATAATGAATGGAAAGAATTTCACTGGAGAACATGTCAGGCTGTGGAGTTTGCAGGTTTCAAAGTGCTTTCACTTGTGGGCAGTTTGCCAGGAGCAAGGAAAATACCTGGATAATTAGATGTTGGATTATCAGCCAAATATCCCTTTCCCTCCCCTTCCCCCATCTCCCCACATTACACAATCCTGAAATCCAAATTTGTCTCCAAGTTATCCATTTCACCACCACAGAATTTCAGAGAAAGTCTTTGAGGAAGTGGGGGGGGGGAGAGAGGAGAAGAGGAAAATCCTAATAATAGCCTCTGTTACTGAGACTGTTCCTGTTTCTTTGTTTCTTCAAACCACCTTGACACTGAGGACACTGAAGACCTTGATGAGTGTAATACCATGTACCAACAGATTCCCAAAAGAACGCTACTGTGAACAGCTTTTTACACAGTAATAGTGAACACTCTGTTCATTTCATTACAAATCAAGGCAAATATTCACAATACATCACAATATAACATTCACAACATATCAAGGTACACTACAATATTCAGTCTTCCACTCATGGAGCAAATCAATACTTAATCATTCAATCAATTCATAATATAATCATAAAACTTCCATTCATGGGGCAACCATTAACTTAATCACTCACTATACAATAATCATTAGAAAACCACACAAATCCTCTACCCCTTGGTGTCCAGCAAACCTCAGTTTCATCTAAGGGGAGGCCTTTTCTTCATCTTGACTCTGGGTGGTCTCTCTGATTCCCTGGATCCCCTTCCATGGTCCCAGCTCCCTCTTGAATCCACCAAACAGTCACCTGGATTCAGAAGCAGACAGCTGCCAGGTTCTCATACAGTCCTCAGAGGAAGACAGCTCCCAGGTCCTTGTCCAGTTCTCAGGGCAGTCCCTGGCACACATTAAAGTTTACAGGGTCCAGCACATCTCAAATCCTTCACCACTTCTCTTGCCTGGAACTCAAGGATCAGCCAGGTCACAAACAAACAAAGTCTTATCCTGGTCATGCTTCTTCAGTCTTCCAGCAGGTCAGCTGGCCCTAGGACCCAGAAGGAATATTGGCCTTCTGGGTGATCTTCACCAGATTTTAGTCTCAGGAAAACTGCATCTCAGGTCTCAGTCAGCTTCGAGATGCTGGGAGAGAATCTCTCCCTCCCTCCCTCCCCCCCCCCTCTCTCTCTCTGTGTCTCTGTCTCTGTCTGTCTCTGTCTGTCTGTCTGTCTCTTCAGTCCAGAAGCTCAGCTCCCAGATGCTGAGACAATCCTGCTTCCTATAACAGGAAATTCCAATTCTGTCTCTCTGTCTC
>JAQQSW010000123.1:0-15120 GCA_028646575.1 Pseudocheirus occidentalis
ATGTTTTGGGGGGGCAATATACTACCTCTATTGCCTCTCCACCTGCAAAGGAGAAAAAAAGCAATGCAGAGTCCTCTTTTTAAAACAAGCATAATCAAGCAGAACCAATCTACACATTTGTTATGTCAGAAATTTTATAATTCATTTCTCTGCCTTGTAGCATGATTCCTTATCCCGTAACACCCTGGTTTCATTTATAATATAAAATTTTAATATGTTGCTTTCTTCTCTTTCAGTAATTCCAATAGAGTTGGAGGCATATCCGTGATTGGAATTTTCTTTGAATCTTTGCTTGTAGATAATGTGGAATTATTCCTTTCTTCTTTATTTGTGTCATGAATTTTCCTGGTTCCATAAAATCAAAATAATATGGATATTTTCTTCTTTTTTGCTCATTTTTCCATCCTTACTTCCTAAATTTGTACTTTGTGTCAAAGCCAACCTTTGCACACTTCTGGAAAGAAAATTTGGACCTTATTTGATCTGGACCTATATTATATGTGATCTGGATAATGAATGCTATATTTTTCTAAGACCTCAGGAGAAGTTCTTATCAGTGAACTACAGTGGGATGGTCTTTATTGTGGAGGTCTCAGCTACGGTTGTCTTCAATGGGGCAGTCTGATATGATTATGAACCCCTTCTTTGTTGAGAGAGTCATTACAGCCCCCTTCCTGTCCAGTCACTCCTCAAGTTTTGTTTTTTTTTTAAAACCAAGAGCCTTAACCAAGGAGTCAAGAGATTTTAAAGCACTGAAAGATGCACGAGCTGGAACTACTCCTCAAAAGCTATAAAACTGTGCATACCTTTTGACCCAGCAATACCACTACTAGGTCTATACCCAAAAGAAATCAATGAAAAAGGAAAAGGACCTATATGTACAAAACTATTTATAGCAGCTTTTTGGGTGGTAGCTAAAAATTGTTAACTGAAGGGATTACCAACAATTGGGGAATGATTGAACAAGTTATGATATAAGTGATGAAATACTATTGTGCTATAAACAATGAGGAAAAGAAAATCCTGGGAAGATTTCAGAAAAGCCTGGGAAGATTTAGATTAAGTAATACAAAGTAAAGTGAGCAGAACTGAGAGAACACTTTGCAGCAACATTGTAAAGATAATAAATTGTAAAAGACTTAGTAACTAAGCAATACAATGACTCATCACAATTCCAAAGGACTCATCATGAAAAATATCCACTTCTATATAGAGAGCTCATAGGCTCAGAGGTCAGAGTAAAGCATATTTTTCTCTTTATTTTTCTGTTCTTTTTTTAAGAACATGGCTAATGCATAAATATGTTTTCCCTGTCTCCATATATGTAATGAATATTACATTTCTCGCCACAATTAATGGGGGAAGAGTGAAGTAAGGAAAGGAATTTTGAATTGAAAATAAAATTAAGCTTTTTAAACATTATGAACCTCTGTTTGCAGTCAGAGAGACCCATACATAGTCTCCCTTATCTCTGCTCCTGCATCTTTGTCCTCTGGTTCTCTGACTTTCCTCTGCTACTCGAGTGGAAGGCTTCCATGCATTGCACTATGGGCCTCACTGGATTTCTTCTCTAGTGCCTGAAAACTTACTGTTGCAATTTTATGGACTTGCGTTAACCAAATGCACTGACCCTAGTTTCTTCTTGGATTTCTCTATCATTATTCACCTTCATGATCTTTCTTTCATCCTTGCTGGAGCAATGGTAAAGGGGCTGAACCACTCTATTTCTTCTTACTCTACTACCTTAGGGAATAACTCCCAATGATCAATTGTTAGCTACAACTCTCAGAAGTTAAGTGAATCGTTTATGGTAAAACAGACTAAACAAATCATTTGATCACATGACTTGAGGCACCCATATAAAATACCTAATTATAAAAGGATCGGGAATTGTGACCTTGGTACAGAATGCCAAATAATATTCCTTAATGATAACACAGTGATTTAGAGACAGTGTGGCATAATAGATACAGAACTGGCCTCTAAGTCAGTAAGACCTGGGATCAAGTCCTGCTTCTGACATATATTAGTTATGGACCTGAAGTAAGTCATTTAACTTCTCAGTGCTCTTTCTTGAGTCATTTCAGGTCTATATAATTCTTTGTGACCCCATTTTAGGAGTATTCTTGGTAAAGATACTGGAGTGGTTTGCCATTTCCTTCTCTAGCTCATTTTACAAATGAGGAACTGAGGCAAGAAGTTACATTACTTGCTCAGGGTTACAAAGTTATGAAGTGTCTAAGGTCAAATTTGAATTCAGATCCTCCTGACACCAGGGCTGGCACTCTGTCCATTGTGCCACATAGCTACCCCTGAGAAACTTTGTAAGGCCATAAATTGCATTAAAATTTCCAACAAGCATTGGCATAAGAAGTTTCCTTACTCAGAGCTCCCTATAGCAACAAAATCACAGATCCAAACCCATACACTCCAAATAAATGAAATCAGCAACCTGAAAACATGTGACAGGCTAAAACATGAGCCCAAATTTAATTTAGCTACATCTAAGTAGTGCACTATTGAGCAGGTCAAAAACTATGCAATTGAAAAGTGTTTAGAGAACAATGAACAGATTTATGAAGAGATTCAAAACCATGGCATCTAGAATTGTGTTGAAGGAATGGGGAATGTGTTTACCTTAGAGACCCTTTAGAGAGTAGTAATCAGTCTCCTTAAATATCTGAAAGGATGTCATATGAAAGATGGATTAGGCTTTTTCTGTTTGCTCCCAGAGGGCAGAATTATGATTAAGGTAGAAAAGTTAGAAGGTAACAGATTTTGGCTCAAAATAAAGAAGAACAACTTTACCTTTAGAACTGCTCCCAAATGGAACAGGAGATGAAGTGATGCAGAGTGAAGAAAACAGGTCCAAGAAAATAATAAACACACTATGACTATGTAAACAGGGATGTTAAGCAACAACCAAGTTCAAGTAAAATATTCCAAAGAACATTGATAGTAGTTTCTTAAATGAAAATCATACAGCATTGCACATTTAAAAGCAGTATATGAAGACCAACTACTCTTCTTGTACCCTCAGTCCCAAAGACCCCTCTCAACCCCAGTAGATTGCCCCCACAATCATCCCTTCGCTCTCTCTTCAATCTCCATATATACTAGTTTGTTCTCTGCTGCTAATAAATATCCCAAGATCTTCCTCTAACAATTACAAAAGAGTTCATTTAACCCTACCATTCCCTCAAGCTGCTATCCTATATGTCTCCTCCCTTTCTCAGCCAGACTCAAAGAAAAAGCTGTCTATGCTTATTGTCTCTCCTTTTACCTTCTCAGTCCTCAAACCCTTGCCATCTAGTTTCTGACTTCATCTTTCAACTGAACCTGCTCTTTCCAAAGTGTTCTCTAAATTGCCTGATCTCATGGGTTTTTTTCTGTCTTCCTCCATTTTGACAGCTCTATAGCATCTGAAGCTGTTAACCACATACTCTACCTGAGTACTTCCCTCTATTGGTTTTCTCTCTCTTCCTTTGTATTCCCTTACCAAACTCTATTCTTTTTTCACACTGTGCCCTTCAGTCCCTTGACTCTTTAGTATCCTCCAAGATCATCTTCCCAACACTTTCAGCTCTTTTCTTTCCCCTATCTTGACCTTGCTGAACTATTCTTTTCTCTTGATTCCTTATTCCCTTCACCATATCACTGAATTTGCCCTCCCAAAGCCTCATACAATAATATGCAAGAAGACTGTAAAAAATAGGAGAGGGCTAGGTTATGAGAGGCTTTATATGTCAAACAGCATTTTGTATTTGATGCTAGAGCCAACAGAGAGACACTGAAGTTTATTGAGTAGAAGGATGGATGGAGGATGGATTGGAGTGGGGAGAGACTTGAGGTAGGCAGACCCAACATAAGGATATTTCAATAGTCCAGGATGAAGGTATCAGGGTAGAGTTCTCAGCTGAGAGAGTGGGGAAAGGAGGAGCCATGGGAAGTTTGAGGAGGGATGAAAATATTTGGAAGAACCATCAAGGAAATTAAGATAGTGAGTTGATAAGAGAGGTGTGATTGTATTGCCTAGCAGTAGTAAAGGCCCAGTGAGGCTGTATGACATAAATTTGTAATGGACCCAATCAGAATAATTGTGTGGGGTTTTTTCAGTTCTTCATTTAGCAGCACATGTGTAAAAATGAAGGTAGTAAACAGTGGGAGCAATCCAAGGGTGAAGCTTTAGGAGGGCAAATTCAGTGATATGATGAAGGGAATAAGGAATTAAGAGAAAAGAATAGCTCAGCAAGGTCAAGATAGGGGAAAGAAAAGAGCTGAAAGTGTAGGGAATATGATCTTGGAGTATACTGAGGAGTCAAGGGACTGAAGGTCACAGTGTGAAAAAAGAATAGAGTTTGGTAAGGGAATACAAAGGAAGAGAGAGAAAACCAATAGATTAGGGTCATATAAGGGGATTCAGAGCTCTTGAGTATAGGGGTGGTACAACTGTAAGTGATGGCAAGATCTGAGGAAGGACGGCCATTTTTGTATGTGGCTGAGATGGGGTGGGTGAGTAGGTCATGGGAAGTGAGGAGATTGAGGAAATAAATCAGTTCAGATTAGGGTGTTTTAGGGACAGTCAATATTTATATTTTACTCCCCAAGTAACTTAGGTCACAGAGGATAGAGAAATAAGCTTAGAAACAAGAAAACCTAAATTAAAATCCACACTTAGATACTTACTAGCTGTATGACCCTGGGAAAGTCACTTAACCTGTGTTTGCCTCAATTCCCTCATCTGTAAAACAAGGGCAATGATAGCACCTACATCCCGAGAGTTGTTATAAGTATCTAATAAGATCATATCTGTAGCAAATTATAAATGCTTTAGTAAATGTTTGTTCTCTTTCCCTACCTTCACTAACAGAACGTAAGATCCTTAAGGGAAGGCTTGGCTTTCATTTGCATCTTTATATCCCTGATGTCTATGAGAGTCTGCCTCATAATATTTGACATAATAAATATATACTCATTTATTAAAGGTTAGTAGCAAATGTTAAATTATAAAATGATGTGTTTGTATTAACTATCACTTGTAATCATTCCTTTGCAATTTTTCTTTGAGTATTTTGTTTAAATATACTGTTTATTAACTTATTGTTGATAGATAGATAGAGAGAGAGAGAGAGAGAGAGAGAGATAGATAGATAGATAGATAGATACCTATTGTTGTTCAATCATTCAGTTGTATTTTATTCTTCATAACCCCATTGGGGGTGGGGGGGTTGGCAAAGACACTACAGTAGTTTGCCATTTCCTTCTCTAGCTCATTTTACAGATAAGGAAACTGAGGCAACATCATACAACTAGTAAGTGCATGAGGCTAGATTTAAACACAGAAAGATGAGTATTCCTTACTCCAAGCCCAGTGCTTTGTCCACTGTACCACCTAGTCACATATGTGTATATGTATGTACATATATATATATATCATACACATACATACACACAAATATGTCACTTCGTTTAAATAATAATTATGATTTTTAAAAGAAGCCAAAATGGACTAGAATAAATGATTCCACCATTCCTAGAGGTATACAATCATAAGACAAATGACCCAATACCAAGGATGCTTTAGAAAAGACAATCCTCTTAAGTCTGCATTAGACTAATTATCCTTTGGGTCCCTTTCAACTCTGAGACTCTATGAGTCTTTGAATTAGGAAGTCAATAATTTTTATTTTGTTTGTTTTTACAAAAAGGCATCAAAACATAATGATGACAAAGGGCTCCAGGGCAAATAAAAGTACTCTAAGACAACAGTGTCATGTAAATCATTGAAATTCATGAATTGAGAATTGGTCCAGATGTTCTAATCACCTTGTGGACAAATCTCACTAGTTTAGACTAAACCTCAATCATTTAACTCCATTGGATATGTGATCGCAATGTAGACATTCTCTCCAATGATGCATTTTACAAATCATCCAAGCCTGGCTGTTCTGTGCAACTCTAATTCACGTCCTCCCATTAATTAACCACAGGAAATCAATCCAGTGGGCTGGGGCCTTTGGCATATTCTCTTGACATAGTGTAGATACAAGTGGAAGATATAGGCTGTTTGCCAGTTAATGTGTTGGTTTTTTAAGTAACTGGCTCATATATTTTTCCTGGTTTAGCATTTCTTTGATGACCCAGTAGTTCACATTTACCATCAAACACCAGATGTTTACCTGTAGAAGGCATCAAGACTAAGCTTATTATTTAGCCAAAAAACTGAATCTGATCAAGTTAGTCATTCACTGCTCTTGGAGCCATGTGTGCTCACCCAATGTCTCAGGAATAGATGGGTCAGAAACAGGATATGAAAGGAAATATTATAGGGATAAAAAAGAAGTCAACAGATGTTCCATCTTCTATCTCATGTATGCCCAGTTATTTCTCTTATAGCTCTGCAGTTGGGTCTATGAATAAACTATAGATTATTCTCTAATGAATAATCATTTATTTTTACCCATGCTTAGTGTTACATGCTACTGTTCTCATAAGATATCGATGGTTCCCCTTTGTTTTCTGAAAGCAAAGAACTTTTTTTAATTCTCGTCTTTACTGGAATCCCAAGTCTATAGTACCAGGGAGTCATTTCTCATAAGAGAATTCCCGAGGCCTTATTGAGATATACCACTTCTATGGTGAGGAAAAAAAGAAATCAATGATTGTTTTAGTTTTTCCACCAACCTCTGAGCCATGCTTCAAGAAAGTTCTGAGCACCAGTACAGGTTTCCCTTAATACGTCTCATAGCTACCAACCCCTAAGAGTTCTAAGATGCCTCCATCAGTGTTTTGTATCCTAACAATATTTTACACGTTAATACCTCACTGTTCAGTCAAATTTATCATCATCTGCTCTTACTGGGTAGATTATTCATATAAAAGTACATCTTATAAAAGCCCTTTAAGACACTTAACTGATATTTTTACAGAGATTTTTTTGCAGAGATTCTTAGCTTGGGCTCCATGAACTTGTTTTCTTTATTTTAATATTTTGACGATTATTACAGTATAATTAAATTCCTTTTAATTTTGTTTATTGAGTCTTATGTATTTAACGAGGAAGGAAACAAACAATTAAGCATCTATTATGTTTCAGACCCTGTATAAAGTTCTTTATAAATATCTTCTTTGATCTTTACAACAATCCTAGGAGACAGGTGATGCTATTATCCCTTCTTTGTAGTTAAGGAAAATGAGACAAACAGAAGTTAAATGACTTTCTTAAGGTAATTTAACTAGTAAATGCCTGAGGTCACATCTGAACTCAGTTCTTCCTGACTCCAGGTCCAGCACTCTAACTACTGTGCCATGTAGTTGCCTCTAAAAATAATAATAATAAAAATATTATTTTGAGAAGGACATGGGCCTCATCAGGAGAAGAGGAAAGGGGAAAAGCATTTACAGAATGTCTAATATGTGCCAGGCACTGCACTAAGCTTTTTTTTTTTTTTACAATTTTTCTCCCGTTTGATCCTCACGACAACCTTACAACACAATGAGGCAGGTGTTAGTTATTATTACTCCTCCACCCCCTTCCCTTATAGCTAAGGAATCCAAGACAGGCAAGGATGAAGTGACTTTTCCAGAGTAAATAGCTAGTAAGTATCTGAGGTCAAATATGAACTCAATTCTTCATGACCAAAGGCTATTAATTGTGTCACTTAGTTGCCTCTAAAAATAATAATAAAAACATCATTTTGAGAAGGTCGTGGGCTTAACCAAAGTACCAAGGGGTCTGATGACCCAAAAAGGTTAAGAACCCACACTTTGGTATAATGGGGATTTCACGGGCATTGAAATTTGCTCTACCAATGCAAATTACAACCCTTCTCCGTGCTCTTTGTTGGTCCTTGTATCCAGAAGGCATTTATCCTCTGCAAAGGATCCTCTCCACTCTCAAGTAAGTTACCCCTGGCAAGAATCATACAGATGGTCACCATGCCCAGTCCACAGGAAGAAGGCCTGCTCTGGACTTTGGCAGCACTTATTTGAGCTTGTCCTCTTCTGGTATTATTTACAATATCTGTGACACAGTAGGGCATTCAGATTAACTTTAATTTTTAAAAAAGCCTTGCTGGTAAACATGAAAATCCCCATAGAAATTGTTTTCCTGCCCTGTCTTGATTCTACTGCCTAACACAGCCCATTACATGCAATGAGTTCTTTAAAAGAAATAAATATTTTATATTGTTTTATTCTGAATTTCACAGTCTCTGGGAAAAAACCTTTTCTTTACAAACTAGAATAAAAAATATATGTGAAATATTTTCTATTATACACTTTCTTAAAAAGCTATATAATTCACCATTTTACTTTTAAGACCGTCCTAATTGTCTATGTTTCTTTCTAAACTACCTTCTGTACAATAGCATCAAAATCCAAAAGCACTACCAGCTTCCTCAGGATTTTGCTTCCCAGGGACTGGCAGTTCAAAGAGCTTCGTGATAAAGATACGTTTTAAAAAAATCAACCTACTGCATAACAGCTTAGTGAGAACTTCGTTCCCAGGACTCCTATAGACCTTGGTCCTGAATCTATTTTTCTAGCTGATCATAGTATCAGACGATGTAAGAGCTAGAAAAGAACCCAAACAATGAACTAAAACCAACCCCTGCCTTTTATACGTATAACTGGGCTAACTAATAGACCCAGTAACTTCAAGGATTAAAATCCATTTCATTTCTCTTTCTATCAGCTGGTTCTTGAAATGACTTAAGAATGCCCCAGAGCAACACAAGAACAGTAGAGTAATAGGGGAAACCATGCCCTGTTTCTCTGAGGTTTCTATTTAAACCTGGTCAATCCAAATGTTTCAATCAGTCTCTGGATTAATTTCCCCTCCTGCAGGCAATGGGGACAGCCAAGCTAACTGCATTAGCCCTAACCAGCCCCCTAGGACTCCTTTAGGAACAAATGAATAAAACCAACCTTTGTGCCCTGCCCTGTGATTTAAACCACAGCCCTACCAGCCTGGGCTTAGGAGCTTTCTCCCATCAAGAAGTCTGATAGTCCTTCACTCACATTTTCTTATTAATCCTTAAAGTGCCATCCTATAGGAAGATAGAGAAAATGATTGGGTGATTATCCCCATTTTAAAAAGGGAAAGATGTGGGCTCAAATGGCATGGGTGAACCAGTGTCGAATCCAGGAGCTAAGCTGACAGTGTCTCCCTTCCCAAAGCTTTTTATGAAGCATACCTTTACTTCACAAAGCTCAGATGTCACAAGAAAATAGAAAAAACTGTCAAGTCTCCAAAACTGGATTATCTGTGGCAGACAGTCTCAGACCTTTTCCTCCATCCTTCCTCATAAATACACACATTCACAATATGGAATAAGCAGTGTGCTTATGCAGAAGAGATGAACTCTAGTCCCAGCTCTCCCATTAATTAATCATGTGACCCTTAGTACCTTGCTAGACTGCAAGATTATAGAGCCAGAGCTACAAAATATCTCAATTTCCTCTCCTATAAATTGGGGGAGTTGATTGAGATGTTTTCTGAGGGAGGGCCCTTCCCACATTCTATAATTCTCTAATCTATACTCCACACAGCTACCAAATTGATAATCAACAAGCATTTCTTTATCAGTTATTGTGTCCTGTGAACTGTGCAAACATTTACTCTGCACAGTAAACCATATAGAGCTACTTTGCATCTTAAAACAAAGACCTGAACATGTTATTCCACTAACTCAAAAATCTTCCAGGATCACCATAGCTTTAAGGATGAAATACAGAATTCTTAGTCTAGAATGCAAAGATCTTTACAATAAGACTCCCATTTTCTTTTCTTATTTCACATTACTCCTCTTCACCTTGGCCATTTTCTACTGTTACTATATCTTTCTGTCATTTCCTTTCCACCTCTGACTCAGGGAATTGTAATCAAATCAACATTACCTTTGCCTTTAGAAAGGGTCTGACATATTTCTGGGGGCAAAGCTAAGACGGAAACCTAGAGAAGGCACTTAGGTGAGCACTGTCTATACCTCCCTCCAAACAACTTTAAAACAAGGCCTCAAATCAAATTCTGGGGTAGCAGAGACAACAAAAGGTCATAGTAAGACATTCTTCTAGCCCAAGACAACCTAGGAGGTCAGAGAGATCTGTGACATGGCCAAGAGCCCATGAGTATGAAGCACTGGATATGGGACTAGTGGTAGCAAAAGAAATAGCAACGGCTTTGGGAGGTCTCAAGCCAGAAACAGGAAGAAGAACCTGACAAGTGGTCAGAAAAAGATTTCAAGAAATTGTTGTGTTAGCTCCTGGTATAGGACCAGATGCTGCTTGGCAAATCCACTGCCTATAACCACTTCTGGGTCATAGTTCAAGGATGGAAAGGAGCACTTTCAAGAAAGAGGGAACAGGAACCATGAGGAATACTTTTGCTTTTGGTCACAAGGGATCAGGAAACCTGAAGAACAATATCACTTCTGGTCCCAAGAAATCAGGTCCTTCCTCTGAAAGGAACAGAATGAAGACCAAGAGAGAAGTGACCATATCTTTCCCCAGAGCACACCACTTTGGAAGCACCAAAAAGCTTCCAAACCCCCAGAACTAGCTTTGAAAATATCAGTGTGAAAAAGCCTAAAGTTTGAAACAGTGCTCCTTCCCTTCCTACCCACCCCCCACTGGCAACAGAACCCAGATGTAATGCAAAGTTCACAATCAAAGAATAGCATATAAAAACCATCTGACCAAATTCCTTTAGGTGTATTAAGAGGCAGGGAAGATCTTCAAATTACCATTATGTTTGGTCCCAAGATCTTTCATGTCCCTTACCTAGCAAAAATACATTAACAAGATCTCTTCTCCATGGCTACTTCCAGCTGAAATTGGACCTAGATCTGTCCCTGCCCCAATAGGTACCGTTCTAGAGGTCAGTTCTTTAACTGGCATCTAGAGCTAGGTCAATGCCAGGTCCAGGGATGTCACATCGCAGTCATGGACAGGGGGTGGCATCCAGTTTAAGCGATCAGGAATTTGAAGGTTGAGGGTACTAAGCCTGCAGGAAACAAATCTCACAAACAAGTTTAACAGACAAAAAGCCAAATATAAAGAAATTTTAGCATCAACTGTACTTCCGGAGTCCATGAACTCCTTATCATAGCTTTCTTCACAGTAGAATACATGAGTTAAGGGTACAATTTGGCAATCATCTTCTGAATAAAAAACAGCCACAATATTGTCTTTCCTATACAACCTCTGAAATACCATCTGGCCTCCACTTTACCCACACTTAAGCTCCCAATTTTATTCTATTAGTAGAACCAAACCCTTCAGTTCCTCTGATAGTTTTCACAAGGGGTATTGTTTCACAAGGAATAATGATGGCTTGCATTATTCTATCACTTTTGCAAAACCGTAGGGGTTCCTCACCTAAATTTTGGAATGTCACAATAATTTCTCCTTGATAATTAGAATCTGTTCCTTCAGCCAATAAACGTATTCCTCAGGCTGCTAAATCTGATATAGGTAATATCCATCCAAAATGATTTTTAGGGATTCTCATATATATTCCAGTAGAGATGTTTCTTATTTCTTTTCTATACAACCAAAAATCCTCTAAACAATGTAAATCATATCCCGCTGAACTAGGTGTTCCTGGATATGGTGCTGGGACATCTTGCCTCACAGTCCAATACTCAATATTTGGGATCTTACCTGTTTGCTGTTTTCTAATTTGCAGATTTGGGGTCATCATTATGGCTAGAGGTGTACTCCCTCCAAATGGTCTATTATTCAAATTATGTAAAGCATAATAATTATGCTTTACATTTACAATAAATTATGTGAACAAATTATCTTTCCAATGTTGATTCAAATTATTAGAACTTAACTGCCCTAACTGTTCTTTTAATAATCTATTCATTCTTTCAATTAGCCTAGATGCTTGTGGATAATATGGAATATGACATATCTATTCTATATTGTTTGATATACAATATTTCTTCATTTCATTACCTTTGCATGTGACCCATTGTCACTTTTAATCTGCATTGGGGATCCATAATATAGACTTTTGAGATCTAGAATTTTGTAGATGTTTTTCTAGGTCATATTTTTACAAGGACAAGCTACTAGTACAACTGAATAGGTATCAACACAAGTGCATATAAATTTGCATTCTCTATCTTGTGGTAGAGGACCAATATAATCTATTTGCCTAATTTGGGCTGGGACTTTTCCCCCTTGCTATCTCCCCAGCTACTACCCAAGGAACAATTCATTCCTTTTCCAGTTCATATATATGACATTTCTCTGATATCTGTTTTAACAATGAATGAAAGATACTAATAACTCGATCTTGTGCCTACCAGCACAAGTGTATGGCCTGGACCCCTAAATGTCCAGCCATTTGATGGACACATTTCGCTTATGGGATCATCATTGATGTCAGAGTAAGGACAATACGTTGAATAGAGATCTTTGCTAGTCAATCAGCATGTGCTTTGTACTCACATTCTGGAGTAGTGAGGGCCATGTGAGCATCTACATGAAAAACAGGCAAATCAGTAACCAAAGACATGTCTCATATATCTTCCCCTAATTCTTTGCCCTGGACTTGTTTACCATGAGTTTCCCAATTTTGATTTTTCCATATGAGTATCCATGTAGCTAACCCATTAGCTACCGACCATTAATCTATAAATATATTACACTGTCCTCCTTGTTCTGTTTTAATGGCTTGATGTACTGCCATAAGTTCAGCATGTTCATTGCTACCATCTATCTCAGTACTTTCTAAAGTCTGCCTAAAACATAGGTTATAGGCTACTGCTTTCCAGCATCTTTTATGGCCTAAATATTTTGCTGTCCCATCAGTAAACCATACACATTTCTTCTCTTCTTCAGTTAATCCATCATATCTGTCATTCCATTTTACCAAAGACTGTACTGTTTTTTTCCAGGGGATGTATCATTTACCAACTGGTTTTTTTTCCAGGGGATGTATAATTTCCCTCAGTACTGATTTTTGCTATAGATTCAGAACAGTGTAAAGCCAAGCGTGAGCAGCTTTCCAGAGGACAGCTGCTGTGGACAGCTTTCAAGGTTCTGATTACACAGTATAGTGAACTCTCTATTTATTCAGTAACAAATTAAAGCCAAACATTCACAGAAATTAAAATACAACATTCACAATGTTATAACTTAACAACTTATTACTAAAATGGCCACATAGTTTTCACCAAAGTGGTCACATAGTTTTAAGCAAAAGATAATATTCATTTAGTAAGTCCTTAATTCAATTATCCTTAAGGAGGCAAGCCTCCTTAACTGACACAAAGTACAAAGATCACCCCTAGGTCACATTGTCTTAATTTCTTCAAACAAAAAGTCCTATTTCTTCTTCATCGAAGAAGTCCTTAACTCAATCATCTAAACATAAAGGTCAGAGTTCTCCACCCCTAGGTCACAGTAAGTCATGATTTTCTCAGTTTGCATTAAATACCCCAGGAGAGGTCTTTTCATCTTGACTTGAGGCAGGCTCTCAGCTTTCATGTTTCCTCTTCTACAGTCCCAATTCCTGCCATATCTATCCAACTGCCACTTGGGTTCAAATGCAGACAGTTCTCAGTTCTTTGTCCAGCTTCTTGTGAGGTTCCTGTCCCATATTGAAGCTCACAGTGTGTCATCCACCTCAAGTCCTTCACAGTTTCTGTTTCTGGGAAGACAAAGCTTAACAAAGCCACAATAACATTCATACACATTGCCAGCATCCTCATTAATTCACTTTCTGCCTGTGAAATCACCATAGACCCAACAGCAAGATCAAAGGAATCAACATAAATCATCAGTATAGTCTCAGGACCTTTGAAATCATCAACAAGACCCTCCTTCAGGATTTCTATAAACATACAACAGGAAAATCCTCTTTCAGGGCTTCTGAACCAACAGCAAGGTCCCAGGACTTCTGTAACAACAGCACTGTCCTCTATCAGCAGACAAATCTGACAAAGTAACATCAAAACAGACAAAGTACCGGCACCACAGCCATGCTTCCTCTCAGTTCTCCTCTCTTCTCACTTCTCAGTTCTTCTCAATTCTCAGTTCAGTCCTCAGCTCTCATTTCTCTTCTCAGTTCTTCTCAGTTCTCAGATCTCTTCTCTCTCTCCAGAAGTAGTAGCCCAGCCTCCAGATGCTCACTCCCAGAATTTCTGGCATCTCTCAGCTTGGGCTTTTCCTTATATATGATATTAGCTCCTCCCTGTTCTACCCCTTCCTGTTACATCAACAAGTCCTACACTGTGGGATTCACAAGTTCTGGGTCTTAATACTTGACACAATTATGAATTTGAAACTAAATGCTAAGTACCTGTTAGTTTGCCAATACAAGGGGCAGGGAAGATCTTCAAATTACCATTACCATTACCATTACAAACAGAAACTCTGCTTTTGCCTGTTTTAGTTCTATTTTGAATATACCATTTCCATTTAATTATGCTGGCCTCTTGTGCATGTCCAGTTCTATGAGAAGCTGGTATATTCATTACCCAAGTCATAATCAAGATTCCATTCCTTAATGTCACTTCATGGCCCAGAGTCTCTAGTTCAGTCTCTACCAAACCCCAATATACAGCTAACAACTGCTTTTCAAAAGGTGTATATTGAACTACATATGAAGGAAGTTTCCTAGACCAAAATTCTAAAGGTATATTTCAGCTTTGTTGTTTTTGCCATATACTCCAGTTTGCATAATCATCCTGTACAGTCAGTTGTAATTCCACCAGGCCTTTTTGTATAGGCCATTAAACTAGGGCCAAGTTGTATAGCAGCCTTGGCTTCTTCAAAAGTTTTATTCTTCTCGAGCGCCCAATCAAATTCATATTTCACCTGAGTAATTTTATATGAGGGTTAAAAAAAGCTATTCCAGAGGTGGTATCTGATGTCACCAACATCCAAATAGTACTACAAACTTTTGGGCCTCTTTCTTAGTTGTAGGGATAGGAAAATCCTAAATCTTTTGTCAGGCCTCTGGAAGAATCTCTCACAATCCCTTATTTTATTGTATAACCAAAAATTTTACATTTTGAGTTGTATTTTCTGAAGTTCCAGGTACTGACTTTTTCCCCTGAGCTAAGGGAATTTTGTATGTATGTATGTATGTATGTATGTATG